>BHFT01001333.1:0-27285 GCA_004320025.1 Laticauda laticaudata
CTAAACCCGTACAGATAATCTGGAAAAATATCACTGTTAAAAAGGAGATGGATACTCAATTCGCATATTGAAGGAAAAAGCTATGTTTTCAAAAAAGTTTTAGGAAGAACTGACCAGTTTCTTTAAAATAATAAAAAACAGGGATACCTCATTGCAGAATCTATGGGAAACAATGAAGGCAATATTTTAAGAGGTGTTATCCCCAATAAGGCCTTATAGCGCAAACCAGAAAATAGAAGAAAGGAGAAGGGGAAAACAAAAAAGCTCTAACAAAAAAGAAATAATGGAAAATAAGCAAATGGGAAACCCCAGGGGAGCGAGCAAATTAGAAATGACATTTGCCATTAGTTAAACGTGAAATGAATATTTTTAGGACACAAGAGGAATTTAATTAAAAAAATTACTATATACACAAAACAAAATTATTTTGAACATGCAAATAAATCTGGTAGGTGACTGGCATATAAATTAAAGGAAAGAAAATCAGAAAAGAACTGACATAATCAATTAGAAGATAAAAAATGGAGTAATAGAAACAGATTTCAGGAAAAAAAAAGGAAATTGTAAGGGAAATACTATTTCGAGGATCTTTTATAAAACAAGAGGAAGTTGACTTAAATAAAATAGAAGATAATCTGGAAAGAAGGAACCCTGTATCCATTATGCGGATGATAAAAAGGAGCTGCTTAATAAAGAGAAAAACTTAGTATGAACAAAAAGGCTTACATATTCAAAAACAAAAAAAAACAAAATGCCAAGTCCAGATGGGTTCCGCAAATGAAGTTAATATAAAGAGATATGGCGTCATATTATGAGAAATATGCTTTAGAGCATATTAGAGCCAATGAGGTATTTACTGGAAGCTAAAATTCCAAGAATCATGAAGGAAGCCTTATATAACATTGGATTCGAAAGAGGGGTGCAGAATGTCAACAAATAGAGAATTATAGACCGAATATCCCTTTTAAATTCAGATTATAAAATTTTTATGGCAGTGATCGTGGAATAGATTAATAAGAAAGTACTGAGGAGACAAAAATCCATTTGAGATCAGAATGAGTTTTCTCCCACAAGGTAGATTAGAGATAATACAAGAATATTTAATAGATACAGATGAAACTTCAGAAATCGTGGCAAAAAGTTCATTTATTCAAGTACATGCCATACTTAAAAGCGTGAACAAACATATGAGATAGACTCATTACAATGCAAGGCAAGATAGTTCAAGGCCATGATTATGTCATTAAATTTGAGATGATTATGGTTACAGGCCATGAAAACCCCAACCACAATCTCAGAAAATTAGAAATATTACATCAATCATAAAACAAGTATTGTACAGAGAACAATATCGACCTTTTGAAAAATGTATAAAGCATGCATATGTACTCAGGACTGGGTTTGGGGCCCCTTTTTGCAGCAATATCCAATGTGGCATGGCACTGCGAGTGTGTTAGGGAAGGACCAGGATGACTTCAAATAAGTGGCCTTCAGCTCTCTGCATTGTTCGGTCTACGATGTTTATACTTTGGGGCTGCACTGGCTCCAATCTCCACATCCCGCTGTTCTCTATGGGGTTCAGGTCCAGGTGAGTTTGCTGGCACATCAAGCCACAGTAAATCCACAGTCCATTGACCAGGTTTTGGTGCTTTGGCAGTGTGGGGATCCGAAGTTCGCTGGAAAATGAAGTCAGCATTTCTCATAAAAGCTTGTCTGTGGAAAGGAAGCATGAAGTTAGCTGGCAAACTCTCCTGGTGAAACGGCTGCATTGACCCTGGACATTAATGAAGCACAGTGGACCAAACACCAGAGATGACACTGCGCTCCCCAAATTTCAACACAGACACGCTGAAATTTCACAGCTGGGCTTCAAAGCATCTTGCAGTGGGTGCCTCTCCATTTCTTCCTTCAGACTCTGGGTCCTTGGTTTCCGAAAAAAAAATGAGAATCGCAAAAGATTGCTCTCATAGCCAGAAAAAGGACTTTGGAACCACTCGACCCAGTATAACCCAGTTTCTGTTTTCTTTAGCCCAGGTAAGATGTTTCTGACACTCTGTTTCGTTGGTTCGGAGCAGCTTGACAAGAGAAAAAAGAATATGACATTGGAGCCAATGTCCAGGCTCCGTTCTTGCGTTGGTGGCTCTTGATGCAACTGGACGTCCACCTCAGTCACTCCTGTGTGAAAGTCCCCAACACTTTTGAATGGCCTTTTCCTGACAATCCTCTCCGGCACGGTCATCCCTGCTGCTTGTGCACCCTTTTTCTTCCACAACATTTTCCCTTCCACATCACTTCTATTCATGTGCTTATGATACCAGCATTGGACAATCCAACTTCTTTGCAATAACCTGTTGAGGCTTTCCTCATTATGGAGGGTGTTAATGATGGTCTGCACAACTGTCAGGTCATTCAAGTCTTTCCCATGATTGTGATTCCTACTGAATCAGACTCAGAGCGACCATTTAAAGGCTCAAGAACCCTTTACAGGTGTTAATGGCTTAATATAGCTGATTAAAGTGGGGACACTTTGAAGCCTAGATATTGAACCCTTTTCACAATATTCTAACTTTTCTGAGAATTGTGGATTTTTAGGGTTTTCAATGAACTGTTAAATCTGTAATCATCTCAATTATGACACATCATGGCTTGACACTATGCTTGCTTTACATGTATATGAGCTATCTCATATATTAAGTTCACCTTTTTAAGTTGCCATTACTGAAATAAAATGAACTTTTGCACAATATGCTAAATGTTTTCGAAGATCACCTGTATACTTAGAAATTATGAAAACAATCCAGGCAAGCCAAGTGGCCATGTGGGTCTTCCTGCACAACGCAACGCAAAAGGCTTTCAATAACTTAAATTGGGCACTTTATGAAAAAGCAGATTAACTTGATGGGACTTGGAGGTAATTTTGTAAAAGTGTTAAATGCAACTTACGCCACCACAAAAGGCTAATGTTTAATAAATGGAGAGATACTAAATCATTAAAGATAAGGAAGGGTGTCAGACAGGATTGCCCCTCTTTCACCTCTTCTTCTGTAACAATTTTAGAAACTTTGTTGGATAGAATTTAGAATCAAATAAAGAAATTTAAAAGAGCTAAAATTAAAATCAAGAGTATAAATTACATGCTTTCACAGATGATATGGTTTTGTTATAGAAGATCCACAGACTCAGGGACCAGCCTTACTAAATGAAATAGATAATTTTGGGTTAAATTAGCAGGATTAAAAGTTATAAGAAAAAGCTAAAATGCTCGTTAAAACATTTAACAAATAGTAAACCAAAAAAATGGAAGAAAAGATGGGATATAAATTGTAAATAAGATTAAATACTTAGGCATATGGTAAGAGCTAAGAACACTAAACCTGTTGCGAGGATAATACACCAAAATTACTGAAACAGATTGAAAAGGATTGGAAAATTGGAATAAGATGCAAAATATCATTTATTAGGCAGAAAGAGCAACAATCAAAGATGAATGTTTTTACTCCTAAAATATTGATATCTTTCAAACAATATTCCAATACTATGGATTGAATTATTTTTATTTCAAACAATTGGATAAAATTGTGATGAAATTATTTGGCAAGAAAATAAAATATAATAAATAAAAAAATTATTACAAGATACAAAATGAGAGGTGGATGTGGACTCCCTGTCTTGGGAGATCTCTATATAAAGCGGTGGCAATTAGGTGGATAAAAAGATTGGATTAATATGAGGAACAATAGAATTTAAAATGGAGGGTCACGACTTACAGTTAGGTTGGCATCGCATTTTTTGTGAACTGTGAATAACAAAAAACAATCTTTATTTTACTAGACATGTATTCCAAAGTCCTTTAATTAAAATTGGGCTGATATTAGAAGAAAATGCATTAATACTTTTTAAAAAAAATTCTGGAGAGTGGCATTTCAACAATGGAGGCAATGTTTCTACTTAACACATGATGGATATCAGTTAAAAAAACTTTAAGTTACCATCAAATATTAGATAAAGAGGAAAGAATTAAAACGCATACCAGGAACTAGAAGCACAAGGGATAGGCATTGATAATTTGGTAGTATTTTCAGCTAAAATTGAGATGTAATAAAGACATAAAGGAATATAAAATTGAGGTAAAAGATACGCATGTTCGACAAAAATACTTTCAAGTCCTGAGAAAGGGTTGATTCTAAACATATAATTATTTATTAGAACATGAAATAGCTGAGAGAATCTGTGAAAGGACCTATGTTTAGCTGGGAAAAAAAATTGGTTATAGTATAGATCTGGATGATTTGGGAAATAAATATGACAAAAAAAATCTTGTATTAACTCAATCAGTAGCATATAAGGAGAATCTGTTATAAAATTGATTGTATAGATGGCATCTGGCACCCTCTAGATTGGCCAAAATATTTCTACACGCAAATCCATACCTGTTGGAAATGCAAAAGGAAATTGGCACTTATTTTCATTTATGGTGGACCTGTTCCTGAGACAAAGAAATATTGGTTAAAAAAAAAAATAAGAGTGGACCAGAAGAAAATCATAGAGGTGGGCTGGAGTGGAAACCGAATTGTTCCTGTTGGAATTGATTCAAAGGGGGATTATACCTCTAAAGTAACATATCTGACCATCCACTTATTAACGCGGCCCGGATTCATGACAATATTGAGAAGAAACCAAATGTTACCACCAATAACATGTTGCTGTTCAAAAATGTTTGAATGTGCCCAATTGGAGAGGCCACGCTCAAAATCAAGTGGAGGAGGATATAGATTACTATAAGATATGGGGATAAGATGGTGTAACTGGGTAGAATACAAGGGAAAACAGGAAATGAACCAAGAAACCAAATATTATCTTCAGCTGTCATAGTATGAAGATATGTGGTATTATAAGAATGAACAAAGGCTGTAAACCCTCTTTCTTTACATTACTATTATCTAACTCTATACTACGCTACTACTATTGACCTACTACTGCTGAATATTATTATATTATTATTTACTAACATCTTTTTATTCATTATTAAATAATAAGAATGTATTATTAATTAAATAATAGTTATAAAACAACAAGATTAAGGATAGAGTCACACTGTGAGTTAGCTTAGTGGATTAGGAGAGTGTAGTAAGTGAAATATGCCATATAAATGTAATTAGCACTGATTATTCGGGACTTATCAATTTGATGACCATGTAAAGTAAGAATGTTTTTACATATAATTGTTTTTTCTATTTTAATTTGTATGTTTTAATTCTGGTAAATAAAGTTTACTTTAAAAAAAAAAAAGAACTGATGACATCGATTGTCCTTGCACTAGCCTACCAAATAGAATCTAGTCTGCGAGCCAAACAAACTTTTTCTCAGGTTTTGCTTATGCATCCTTTCAGATATTATGAAAACTGTGCATCTGACATGAGCACAATCAAACCCTGTTCTCATTAGTTGCCAGTTACGCACCTACTGTTCAACCAAGTAGTTCAATGTGTCACTGCTGTGCTTTTCTTCTCTCAATTTCATTATTATTGTACTAACTGGACATCTGAGCCTATCTTATTCTGCATTCTGTTAGAAGTTGGACCACGATAGATTATTTCCCAGTTGAAACTTTTTGGAACATGTATTTAAACAAAATATTTACAGACCCCGTCACGTTCCTGACATAACATGTTTCAACATCCTTTCCTCAAAATGACACTATATAGAGCACTGCACACAGAACAACTTAGACACAAGGATAGGTTTTTCCCCCGAATGCCATCACTCTGCTAAACAAATAATTCCATCAACACTGTCCAAACTATTTACAGAAGTCTGCACTACTATTACTGTTAATCTTCTCATCATGCTTATCACCTATCCCTGCCACTTATGATGTAATGACTGTAACTTCTCGCTTGTATCCTTGCAATTTATATATGTAATGGGACGAGAGGATATCAGATTGGAGGATATAGATTGTTTCCTTGTAATGATTTGATTGCTTATTAGTACCCTAATGACTATCATAAGAGTTGTACCCTCATGATTCTTGAGATGAATGTATGTTTTCTTTTATGTATTAACTGAGAGTATTTACACCATGACTAATTCCAACCACACAAACTGGAAATTGTCCAGCCACACTTTGGGCCAATAAAGAATTATCTGATTCTATTTATTCTATTCAATTCTATTCTATTCTATAAACAAATTTTATTCAATTTTTCAACATAACAAACAAAAAGCTCATTTTAGTGGAACTACATAATTTTCCGGGTCATCACTTTTACATACAAATATGACAATAGTTATACATACATTATATGCTAGCTTAAATCTATTATACCTTTTCCATCACAAACTTCAAGGAAGGAGAAAAACACAGCAAAATTAATTATAGTCTCTTACACTGATCTCAACAAACAACATCCTTTCCGTTTCATTTCAATTATTCAAAATATAATCCTTTGTATTTATTTTTAAAAAAACAAAAATAACAATATATGTTTGCCTAAATAAAAAAAAGTTACCAATATCTCTCATTCCTTTTAACAATAGTCTGTATTAGTTTTAATTAATTTAAATAGTCTTTATCCTGGTCAATATTTTCTTCCATCACAACCATTCTTTCTATAAATTCTTATGATGAATACAAGTTTTAACCACAAAGAAAAAGAAACAAGCATAGGTTTCCCCGCTCTTTAACATGCTTGAGGTGTGACACCTCAGTGGTTAAATATACCTTTATAACCTCATCTATTTCCCCAATAAACCTTTTATTTTTAAGTAGTTATACAATAATAATCATTACGTCTTTTCATTTGATTCCGCAATATATTTCCCTCCTTAATTTTTATTTTCCTAATATTTCAAAAAGGTAAAACGGAAAGATTGCACTATTTAATTTCCTGGTCACTGATATTTGACCTCATTTTTAAACATCTTCACATTCATTCAATTTTATAATTCTTCAAAGACCTTAAACTTTTCTTTTAAGGATAAAAATAAAAGTATATTATCTTAATAAGAATTTATCAGTATGCTATCCCCCCTTTAATAATCTAATATTACCCTAATTTTCTAAAATATTTTTAATTTAGCAAATATATTCTTGTTACCGTCTTGTTCACCCTGCAATCCCTTTCTAATTCATTCAACCATTATTCTCTGAAAAAAACATTTCTTTTCATCCATTTACTATTTCCATGTTTTCTTTATTTCCTGCAACCTGTTTCTTACCTGGCCTCTCCTACCCCTTTTTCCCATATCTTTTTCTCATTCTAGTTTAGTATCCCTCTCTTTCTTAATATGCTTCCTTGTCCCCTCTTTTCTGCTGTGCCTTTCTACCATTCCTGATTTCACAGGTATTCTCCTTTTTTTGATTATCTTCTTAAATCTTCAAACGTCTTTAGCCTTCCATTCTTTCACCCCTCGTCTTTGCTAGTGTTCTTTGTGTTAATGTCTATTTAAGATGGCCCTTCTGCCTTTGAGTCTACTCCTCCTCCTCTGAAATTCTTTTCTTCTTGTTCTTCCAATCACCATTTCCATTTCTTCTAAACACAGAGCAAAGTAGATTCACCTCTTTTCCTGTAGTAATTATCTCATAATTTTAAGTTCCATTTATTAATTCACTTGAAGAGATATCATCATTACAGCATCTTTATATTTTCATAATCATATGAACTCCACAAAAAAACCACTTTTACTTTCGCTTCTTTCTTACAAGTTTTCTAAAGTTCTCAATTGGTCCAACCAAGGGGTCTATACCAAAAACATCAATAATCCCACAGTCAGTCTCTCCTTGGCTTCTTTCTTTATTGCCGGTTTCAATTTTCACTTTCTAAAAATTCTTACTTTGTTTCACTAATTTCTTTAGCACTTAAGTTCATACAGAACATTATGACATAAGTTCATACAGAAACAGGATATTTCCCTTTTGTTTGAGTTTTAAGTTTTTGTCAGAAGATGGCACTCTCCGTTATGGCAAAAGTCTTTCACCCTTTTCCCGCCTATTTTATTATTTAGGGTTTTTCGAACATCAATATTTCAGCACAATCATTTCAAATTTGTAAATTTTACTATTATTATTTTTTGACAATTTTAAGGTCCAGGCTTTATTTTTATGCGGTTTATTCAAAATTAATTTTAGTTCAATGTTAATTTAAGTCTTTAGTTCCGGCTTCTTCCTTTTCGCATGTCTCGAAGCCCCGCTTAACTGTCAAAAATTATTTTCTTATTCTTATTTTTTTCCTGTCCCTTTGTATTTCCGCCGCTCACTTTTCTTTTCTTAAAAGTTCAATGTTACCTTAATCCCAGGGTACTTTTGTTTAGTTGTTTTGCCCAATGGTCCTGGCTCAGATGTTATCCACCTCTTTCTTCACTCCTGCACAAATCTTAATTCAGCTGAGCCCTCCTCTTCAAGATGGCCATTTTGGACCACTGCTTCAGTTGTCTTTGGGGGGAAAAAGACCAAGCCCAGGAGGGGACATGTGGCTCCACCTGGCTTGTGGCTTCCCCTTACTCCACCGCCCCTCCAAGGCAGCTTCAGCCCGTAATCACAATGAAAGAGCATGGACGACAGCCACGGATAATCACGATCTACGGTCCGTCAGCGAGGAGGGCTCAACCCAGAAGTCTCTATTCTATTCTATTCTATTCTACTTTATTCTATTCTATTCTACTTTATTCTACTCTATCCTATCCTACCTTATTCTAAAAGACTATAAATGCAACTGTTTTTATGTTCCTTCAGGGAACTGGCCAGGTGATCTTATGTCAACCAAAAGAGCTATTGGCCTTACTAGGACACTGTGGGAGCATGCTGGCACTGGATTGCAACTGTCCTAAAAGATTAGCTGCCTCTGTGATCAGACTGACTGCTGTGAAGGACAACAATTACTATTCAGATCCAGCCCTAGCTGTCTGTCAAGATCAAATTATATTACTGAACGAGATCTCATACCAGGTTGTGCTAGCAGATAGTTGTTTTCTTCTTCATAAATTAGCTTTTATCAGAAGTGTTGAGATTTAAGTGAATTACTGGGTTGCCTTTCAATGAATTACACACTCTTTCCCACCTGCCCCCTTATCTCAAATTGCTCCCAATAATGGTATCAACTAGATGGCTTTCTCTTTGCCCAATCAGATACAAGCCTTCATCTGAAAGTGCTCCAGACATTTAATTAAATACTGAGGAATAGATTGCATTATGTAAAGGTTAGGAGGAGTCCTTGCTTACCAAAGAAAAGCCATGAACCTTGGTAACCTTTGAATCAGGGAGATCAGTATACCATCCATTCCCTACTGAAAATGACTCTCAGCCAGTCAGCACCAGTCCCTGCTGTTTATAGGATTCCTGGAGACAAAGATATATTGACCTTTGCAGGAAAGTTTTCCTGGGCTCCTGGAAAAATTGCATTTCATTTGCATTGAACTAGCAATTGCCTGAAATAAACAAAGGCAAGTTGAAGCACAAAGTAAGTTGGCTGGGATGGATGGCGATGTTGGCTTGTTAGCAAGTTCCTCCAGGTTTGTTTTTCTTTGGTTCTGCAGCTACAGATCTGTTGATTTCTTGCATGCAGATTTTGACCATTGGGATATTCTAGGCATTGGTAGAACCTTTATTTATAATTTTGCTAGATTTCAATACCCACATTCAGGGTTTAGAAGAGAGAAGGCTGTGCACAAAGTGTGTAGTTTCAATGAAAAAGGGGCTTTGGGAAAGGCGCTTATGACATAAGTCATAGATCATGATTTATAAGCCATAGAGGATGGATTCAAATATCAAGCTAGGGTCAAACCACATCCAACTATGACACAATAAGAGCGGTAGTGGTGCAATGGTTAGAATGCAGTATTGCAGGCAAATTCTGCTGACTGCCAGCAGTTTGATTCTCATTGGCTCAAAGTTGACTCAGAGCCTTCCATCCTTCTGAGGTTGGTAAAACCCAGATTGTTGGGGGCAATATGCTGACTCTGTAAACCACTTAAAGAGGGCTGTAAAGCACTGTGAAGTCTAAGTGCTATTGCTGATGTGCAAATGGAAACACTGGCTGGGTTCCCACAATTTGCTTAACAATGGTTTGTGACTCAGCCACAATGGACTGAGTTCACCCAACAAATGAACACAAAGGGCTATAGTATGGTTTTGTATGATGATCTACCCAACTGCAATGTGAACTCTTCTGCTAAATAATAATGATTATATTCACAAAGTGTAGTTTCGTGGTGGTTTCAAAACTTTTTCCTACTGGTTTGGTATGAGTGTGCGCTTTGCATGCATGCAGTGTTTATAATTCACCTTCCCTGTGTGTAAAACAGCTGATGCGCGGCAATCGGCTGTGCTATGCGAAGCAGCTGAGGTTGAAAAGCAGGAAATAATGGTCAGTATAGAGCCAGGGCGGGTGGCAGGGCTCAGCAACTGATCATCGGAGTAAACTGGTTCACTCACAGGTGATCCTCGGAGCCACCGGTTTGGCTAAACAGGGCCGAACTGGTGGCATACCACCACTTTCGTCATTCCACTTTTGATTTAGAAGATAAATGGATTCTCTAATAGGAAGAGAGTCCTGGCAATATAGAAATGTTTACAATAAATGGTGCTGTATTCTGTAGAGTGGAAGTGAAGAAAGCACAAACAGAGATTCTCCTAAAGGGCAGCAAATAATACAGCAGGGACAGTGTAGAAAGGAAAAGGGGGAAATTCTTCTCTTTTTTTTTGGTAGCAATCTGTGGCTCTGCGTGATGGCTTTCACATGGTCCCAGTCCAGTTGCTTTCTTCAGAAGGTCCTTATGGGTCACCCATCTTCGGCCAGACCAGAAGGATAATTTATTCTGTACACTCTGCCTGTCTTCTTCTTGATGAATTGTTCCCAAATGGAGTCTGATTGTCTCAGATTTACTCCATCCTAAAAACCGCTGGCTAAAAATCTTACAAATAATTCTTGGTGTCTGGTTTTTACAAGAAGTTTGTAGAGAGCATTCAGGTTTGATCTACTGAGATTATTTTTTTTTTGACAGAGTGCTGAAGTTCTACAGGATAGTATTGCTTCCAGCTGGGCAGGGAGTGTATAATTTTGAAACCCGATTCCTGTTTTTCATTCTTTTAAAAGGAACAAACTAAATGAAATCATCAACTAAAGGATGGGCTCATCCTGGCTCACTACTAGAATAGTTCTTTCTTGCTTTATTTTAGGTCTGGGCTCCAATGAACGGTTGTAAGTCAAGGACTACCTGTAGTACTCTCACCCCAACAGATAAACACTGGAAGGTTTTAAGAAGTGGTTATCCTAAATCTCTGTCTACTGTCCTGCTGTTCTGACCCAGCTTTCACAAGTGATGAGAAACCACTTATTTAAGTAAAACAACCCCCTTTTAAAAACAGGACAGGAACAGTCTTTATACATGTTGGATAGACCAAAACAAAAATAATTGCCATATTTTTCACACTATAAGATGCTCCAGACTATAAGATGCACATTAACTTTAGAGGAGGAAAAGAAGAAAAAAAATCCTGCCTCTGCCTCCCAACATCCATCTGGTATTCATCTGGCTAGCACCCTTGCAGCAAACAGCAAACAGCCTGCCTCCTCCATATCTGCTGCCTCCACCAGAGAATGCTGGAGCCTTCACTGCTGAGCAGCTGACTGGCGATTGGATCAGCCTCCCAGAATAGCACCAATTAGCTGTTCTAGGTGGCAGGGATCACTGCCACCTATCGCCTCCCGTTCACCCGCTGCCTGTTTGCCACCAATTGGGTGTTGGCAATCAGGTGGTGGCAAATGGACAGCGACGATTGGCAGCAGTGACAAACAGTGGCAGCAAATGGCCAGTGGTGAATAGGCAGTAGCAAATTGGTGGTGATAGGCAGCAGCAGCGATTTCCGCCACCAAGAACAACTGATTGATGGTGTTCCAGGAGGCTGATCCAACTGCCAATCAGCTGCTCAGCAATGAAGGCTCCAACATTCCTCTACGGCAATGGCCGTGCCAACCCCCTCCCTCCCACTGCAATATTTCTCTATAAGGTGCATAGACATTTCCACCCACTTTTTTGGGGAGGGGGGGAAGTGCACCTATAGTGCAAATAATATGGTAGTCACATATGAAGATCTTTTCCCCTGCATGAATAGTCTCTTTTCACACTCAACAACTGTGGTGAGAAAGGTTGTAAAATGGAGCAAAAACCACTTAATAACTGTCTCACTTAGCAACAGAAATCTGGGGCTCAATTATGGTTGTAAGTCAAAGACTACATGTATTTCATTGTACTTCATTGTACTGCATCACACTTTCTTAGACACTTTCTATCTTGGTTCTTCAGGGTTGGACAGACAATCTTCATAGGTTGGGTACCAACTCTGTCAGTTATTCTAAACCAGGGGTGTCAAACTCAATTTCATTGAGGGCCGCATCAAGCTTGTGTTTGACCTGGGGGGCCGTGGCCAAGGTGGGCATGGCCAGCATATGTTAGGGGGTGCCTCTGGTGGCCCAACTGCTCTTCCAGTGAAAACAGGCTCCCAAGCTCTGTTTTCAGCTGTGACAGCCTCCTGCAACCTTCTGCCGGTGAAAACGGAGCTCGGGGGCTCTGCACGTGGCCCTCTTGAGTTCCATTTTCTCTGGTAGAGGCACCATGGGACAGCCATGCAGGCCAGATCTAAGCACCCCACTGGCTCCAGCCCCTGGGCCTTGAATTTGACACCTCTTTTCTAAACTATCATCATTTTTTCACCTTATTGGCATATTATTATATTACACCTTATGATGGGACTTATAGTATATATGAAAGGAACACTGAGGAATAGGCAATAAGAAGCAGTGGATAATGTTCCATTTCAACTTTCCAAGTGCCCCAGTACAGAGTGATTATTATTGTGGGATAGGAAGAAAGAAAGTAAGTCCAGCAGGAAAGCATCCAATGTCTATATATTCTGGACTGCACAGATGATCTACTACTAAAACTCTTGTGTCTGTTTGATATTTTATTACCCTCAACTGGGAAAAATGCTGCATCATAAGGCAAAACTTTATCAATAAAAGTACCTCAGATTGACTAATTTACAGTTACTGAGGGTGGAATAACATTTGGGAAAATTGTGGCTGCTTCATGCTGCTATGCCACTTGTGAAATCCTGAGCCCCTTCTTCCACCTGGCAGTATCATTTACCTGTCTTTTGGGAAGGGAAGGGGGAAGGAAGGGATTGAGGGATTGAGGGAAAGAGGAAGGAAATGATGGAGGGAGGGAGGGAGGGAGAAAGGAAGGAAAGAAGGAAGGAAGGAAGATTTCTGATGTTCTCTGCTACTGTTGATTTCCACAAGGAAATGTAATGCGGAAGCCAGCAAAAGTCAATTTGCTCTTGCTCCCTTTGCTTTTTTGCTTGCCCACGGTCACCCTGTTTCTCAGTTTAAGTAAGGAAATATCTCTGAAGTGATGACCCAACAAGTAATAAATTGTTTAGTTTCATACAGAAACAAAAACTGGGGAACTAAATCATACATTTTTGGTCCTATCTATTCTGCCTTTTGTGTTGGAGAGTTTTGAAGGAGGTTGTTTGCATGGTACCATCATTAATTAATTCACCCCACTGTGGATCTCTGAAGCATTTTAGCACTTTCAGTAGCTAATTACTGACAAAGTGTAAAACTTGTAGCCTTAAGGACATATACTGGCAGAGTGTGAACAATAAACTTTAGGGCAAATCTTTTAAATCTGTTTCAGTCTCCTCTTAGAAAAAAAAACCTCCCTGGATTTACCTCAGAATTAGTAGGTCTGCTGGGTACCTCAATCCTCTGAAAACAAATAGTTTCCAGAAGATGGAATGACTTTTGTTCAGTAATTTTTTTCCTCCAATTCAGCCAATGCTACCCAAGGGTGCAAGTGATTTATTAGAGTACGAAGAAAGTGTGGCTATTGCTACTTTTGTAGTGCCTTCCATCATTATAGTCTTATTTAACATTTTTTTTCTGAAATAAGCATTTGCAGCCAGTTTGGCTGGGGTTGTGCCAGGTAACCACTGTGAGATTCAGAGTCTGCCTCTGAGTTTCTTTTCACCCAACATGCAGAGTTCAGCACCATGACTCAGATTTTATCAAGTGGAATGGGAAACAAAGGAGATTCTAGTGTATGATTAACCTGATCAAGCAAATATATTTTGTCCTTGCCTCTAACCTCTGTGAGCAGATATTGTGTAATCATCCAGAAGCAGAAGCTATATTTGTCAGCAACCTCAGTAGCACTTCTTTAGTTCTCTTCTCCAACACATCTTTTCCTTCACAGTTCCTTGTTTCCTGCCAAATTGATTTGGCACATTAAAGCTGTCCAAGGCTAGGTCGCACAGGCACATTAGCAAAAGATTATCATTGGAAATGCTCTGTATCTCAATGGGAGCATTGAACCACATACATAAAATGTTTTGGGAATTTAGATTTTAGGCTATGTTTGTCCAATTTAAGTTACTAATCTGCTAGGATAACGGAACAAGTTTTTTTTCAGGTTTTCCCATTGGATTAATAGCAATGGCACTTAGATTTATATATGGCCTCACAGTGCTTTACAGCCCTCTCTAAGAGGTTTATAGAGTCAGCCTATTGCCCCCAACAATCTGGGCCCTTATTTTACCAACCCGAGAAGGATGGAAAGTTGAGTCAACCTTGAGCTGGTCAGGATCAAACTGCTGGCAGTTGGTAGAATTAGCCTGCAGTACTGCATTCTACCACTTTGCTGGTTTTGATGTTTAGGCAGGAGGAAAGTTTCTTCAATTAATGAAATTTCATAAAGGGTGATTTATTTCTATAAAAATCTACAGTCTGATTTCCTGATGCATTTATTAATAGAATAGGAGGATATTGCATTGTATTTATTCTCAGAAGGAAAATGAAATATCAGATCAATACAGCTACCAAATTATGTGACTAATGTTGATAAAATGACTAGGACTCAACTTACCATTGTAATGGAGCCTGCCCATTATGGTCGTAAGTTGTGATGGTTATAAATTAGATCAGTCACATGACAGACCTGATTTTATAATCTTTTTTGTGGCAGTCATTAAGCAAATGCCAAGGTCATTAAGCAAATGAATGGTTTGCTATGGACATAATGTTGCCGAAAACTAGAAGTAACTACTATTTTTTGAGGGGGGAACCATAATAAAACATGATCAAGTGACCGCGGGACACTACAAAAAGCTGTAAATGCCAAACCCCCAAATGCCACAGACATCCAGGTCATAGTTGTCCCAAAGGTGCTTTTTCAAGAAGCAACTGGATTTTTTTGGTTTTTCTTTGAAGATGTTTCGCTTCTTAACCAAGAAACTTCTTCAGTTCTTCTTCAGAACTTATCTTGGATGAGAAGTGAAATCCAAAATTGAATCACATGGCAATAGGATTCCTCACTGACTGTTGGAAGTTTGAAAATGACTTGTAAATAGTACAAATGTAGGTACTTCAAATGGTTGCTAGGTGACTGGTCATGCCAAGGACTACCTATATGCCATATTTTGGATATCAAGAAACTTTAATTCTGTAGATGGGGTTTTCTAATTATCTATTTATCAAGCTATATTTGTCTGTCTGTCTGTCTGTCTGTCTGTCTGTCTCTCTCTCTCTCTCTCTCTCTTTCTCTCTCTCTAATGTATAGCTAGCTACCATTTAGCTTTCTATTCTGCTATCTAACTTTATGAGGTTCTCGGATTATGTAACATATAGACTTTGAATTTCTGAAAGGCATTCCCATATCTTACCAAATCAGGTTTACTTAATCATGCTAACAATTAAGCTACAATTGGTTTAATTCTATCTGGTGAACAAAACTATCCAGACGACATGATGTCTTCGGGTAAGTTAAATATGACATGAAAAATCATCATTTCCCCCCACTTTTTAGTTTTTGTATTCAATAATCATACTTATTTTTTAAACCCAGTGTGCTTTTTAGTAATTTTGAATTGGCCTAAGAAGGTACAACTTATTGACTTAAAACAAATTTCTTGTTCTTTCTTTAATCAACATGGTTAACATCTGCTTCTTGTATGCATCTCATTTAAGCCCAATAAAACGATTGTGGATTCACTAACAGATGGTGTTTTTCTTTGGCTGGTTTACACAAGCAGCAACATCAAGTAATATTCCTGGATTGTAAGTGTGGGCTTAAATGTCTGACTATACTGTGAAATAGTGGCACAAAATAGGGGAGAAACTTTGTGCAAAGGAAAATAATATACCAAAGAGAAAGACAGGCTGGGTGGACTGAGAATGTGCCTCACTCATTTATTTCCCTTGGGGGAATGGTAGAGAGCTGATGTGGGATGAAAGCTTCTTCCCCTATCACCTCACAATTCTTGCTTCTACTCCATCACCTGTCAACTGGTTTTTTTTATATATGTATATAAAAGATGAATTTACTATTCTTAATTCTTTGCCATTCTTCTGGAGTGTTAACTCTATATTTCAAAGTGGTCTGAAAAATTGAGAGTCACTCTTGGGACCATGTATGAAGCGGGATCTCTCCTATTTCCCTCTTTTGCCCCAACAGTATTGGACAGCCCTCCCCATGTGATCATTTAGCATGCATTGAGAATCAAAGAAGGGCACTGACAAAAATGCATGTTGCAACATGACAATGAAATTTTTGCCTCCTTAAACAAGTGTAGAATGTAGAAATACCTGAATTAGAAAAAGAGAGATATGGTGATGCCATGACAAAAATTTCATTATTCTGGCATCATCAAGGCTGGTGTCCTTTAAACTGGCTGGTATTGGCCACAGGGCCCAAAATTATGTTTGAAGCAAGATTTTGAAAGCATTCACTTTCCATAATTGCAGGAAGGATTTTTGGAAGGAAGTGAGCAGCACCAAGACAAAATACTGGTATTTGCCATGTTTGAGAGTATCAATCTTAGTGCTGCCCATTTCCTTCCATGCTGAATTAGGAGGGGAAAAAGACAAATGGAGAAATTCACAACCCCCAAAGAATGCATCACAAAATGTTGGATAATCCTGTTAGAAAAGCAGTGCTATCACAGGTGGGAAGCTATTGAGGTGTAGTGGCTTAAGACTGAAAGGGATTTATTACTGAGGCAAACACAATTCTCCATGGATCGATCTTAGCGTTGGCTGCATATATTCTGCATGAAATATGTAAATGTTTAGATCAGTGTTTGGCCTGGTGTAGAATCTCAGCTAATGGGTATTCATTTTTCCTGATGATAATCAACTCTGTTTGCCAAGAACTGAGGTCCCTGTTGTGGGATGACTCATGCTGTGATTGCCACATGTTTTCCATGAACATCTGTTCAGAGATTGTCAGTATCACCCAAACTGTCTTCAGCTCAGAACTATATCACTGGAGGCATGTAAACCCTCTCACATTAAAAAAATCAGCATGGAAGAATCAAACATTGCTGTCATTTATATCTGAAGCTCACCTGTTAATGCCTCTACTTTAAAACCAGCAGCTAAGAATTCATCTCCTAAGTCACGACATACAATGTATTGTTGTCTCATCTGTCATTTATAAGTGTGTGCATAGAATGGGGTGAGGATATAAAAATGTCCTAAAATTAATTAAGTAAATGCCCAGTAGGGAAGGGGGATATGCATCAAAATGAAGCTGTAATTTACAGTCTATAGTATCAGCCTGTTTCCTTATCTGGGTTGAATTTGGAGACTGAATTTTATCCTTTTACTTGAACACTAAATCAGAGTTGTCAAACTCAAGGTCCCTGGGCTGAATCCAGCCTACAGGGTGCTTTGATCTAGCCCATAGGCCACCCTGGAAACAGCGAAGCTCTGGCCCTCTGGCAGAGAAAACAGAGCTCAGAGGGCTGCATGTGGCTCTTGTAAGCTCTTTTTTCAGCCATGACTCCTACCAGCAAAACGGAGCTCAGGAGGAGCTTCGTTTTCACTGGCAGAGGGCTGCAGGAGGCCGTTGTGGTCAAAAACAGAGCTCAGGAGCCAGTTTTCGCTGTCAGAGCACTTGAGCCACAGGCACCTTTGACACGAGTGACCAACCCACCCTGGCCAGGCTGGTCAAGCTGGCCAGGACCACCCTCACCATGCCTCTCATGCCCACCAAGGTCAAACACAACCCTGATGCAGCCCTCAATGAAATTGAGTTTGACACCCTTGCGTTAAATGTTCATTCCTTTGCTTTTGCATGGGGCATGATTCTTCCATCTTTCTGTCCTTCACAATCCTAACCCCAATTTTGAGTGTTCTCTTGATGTAGCAGTCTGGTTGGATGTAACCTTCCAGCCAGAGATGGTCTTCAGAAGGTTCTGACCAGTTCTGGAGAACTGGTAGAAGAAATTTTGAGTAGTTCGGAGAACTGGCAAATACCACCTCTGACTGGAGATTTTACAGTATCCTTCCCCTGCCATGTCCACCAAGCCAAGCCCACAGAACCGGTAGTTAAAATTTTTGAATCCCACTACTGCTTCCAGCTAAATAAACTGGGAATGACTACATTGCCACTTCTCTGTTATCAGTCATATCTACATTTCTCACAATGGCTCCCTTGTTTCCAACTCAAAAAGTAAACATATTTGAAAAGAAAATTGAGACCAAGCTCTTGCTGGGCCACCTGTGGAAATGTTGGCTGCTCACCATGGTCTTTCCCAAGCTACTATCTTCTAAATATATAGGCTACAATCTGAGCCAATTGGAGACTGAGCATTGTAATCTATATCCCACTGGAAAGCTCTAGATTTGGAAAGATGATGGAATGGGTGATGGCAATGGCCTGTTCCATTGGTTCATTCATCTCCACCTATTATTGCTCTGCTTCTCAGGTTAAATCCTTCTTTTTTGCCCCTAACTGATAATGGCAGGTCTCAGATATGGGAATAAACTGCTTTAAGTGCTGGACGGGTATGAAAAAACATCCAAGAAAGGAGTGGGATCTCTTGCTGAATTAGCAAAGTTTGCTTTGGTAATTTTTTTCTAATTTTGAGAACATTGTCTTGTTTTCTCAGGCATTTTACCATTTTTCATTTGAATTTCCAAATTGGAATTGTACTGGTGGTGACAATGTGCCTCCATAACTCACATTAATTTTCAAGCCTTTGTATCTATAACTGTAAAGCATGCCAGTCTTTGCCTTTATTTATTGCCATTAAAAGGAACCAGTGTGGATAAGAATTTCTACTTCCCTGGATCCATAAGGTCAAAAAATCTCTGTAAACAGGGAATTCCATGAAATCTCCCCACCAACAGGGCTGAAGGGAGAGATCAAAGCGGGTTTTTTATTTTTTATTTTTATTCTCAGAAAGGCCCATCTATGTTTGCTTAAGCTAAATAATTGCATAGATATTCCGTAGTATAAGGCTTGCAGCTGTCTAACATTTTGGCAATCAGTGTTCCTAATACTTTTTCTTACTATTGATTTGGCCTTCTTTGGCAACAGCAAAGGCGTTGTAGAGCTTGTAGGATCATATATGATTCTAAGTCCTGAGATCCTGGTCCAGGCATGGGCATTAATACTTGGCATGTTAACTTAGCTTCAAGCTCAAGACAAGGGATGCATTTACGGCACTGAATGAAGTTCTAAGGAAAATCAGTTGAAAAGTTTCATAAGCCCTTAGGTTCATATATGAGCCAAATTGCATTCCTATAATAGCTGGCAATGTTTAATTTGCTGGAATGTAATTTGCCATTTGTTGAATGTAAAACTTAGCTATTGTTAGTGCACTCTTTGGAACAATAGAAGTGGAATAATTTACCTGGGAAGTTCATTTCCTAGAGACCTGAAATATAATGCCCAAGCATTTAAAGCATCTGATTTGCTCTGATTCATGGGAATCAATTGTCCTTTTGTGCCTTCAGGGATTCTTTTGGGGAAAAAAGTGAAACATTAGATTTATCATATTATTTCTCATTATGGTAGGATGCAGGGATCCTTAGTGCTCATTTTATGCCTACAGAAGACAACAACAGGAGAATTGCGTTGTGAATACAGAGTATAATTGGGAGATGTCTATCAACCAGGTACATGGATATCAATTCTCTGAAGGGTTTTAATCAGAGAGTGCATATCAGAACCTCCCATTTTTGTTACATTTTACTCTAAGATTAATTTTACAGTATAGGGTATGAATTAGGAGCAAGAATCTTTTGTCTATAGAAGATTTGCTCAAAATGTGTCAGATTCAAACCTTTGAAATATTACCCAAAGCTGCCCTAAAATCAATGAAGCCTGCATATAGATTCAGGTCAGAAGGATTTATATATTTTTCTGCTTGATGTACTAGGTAATGCTCAGTAGTGGATCATCCTGGCTGAAATTGTGCTTTCTCAAGGTTAACTATTCCCTCATCTATTAACCAGGTTTAGAGTTTAGTGAACAGGTACCTGGTATATAGTTTGCTAATGATGTTCAATAAGCTAATTGGTGTCAGTGTTCCAGGGAACCTCCATTCCAATCAGTAACTCCGAGACAAGCATAATCTCAAAAGTACCTTTATTCGAATAGTTCCTGGCACATTTGTGGAATTTCAAAACTAAAGGTTTCCCGGACTTCCCACAATGTCTGACAATGTCTCAAACTACAACCCATCCCCTTTTCTCTCATCATCACATCACATGAACCAATCCCAAAGTAAGTTCCTTTTTTTCTGCGCCACACTCTTTGACCTTGAACTAAGGAAAGAATTCTATTTTGTCTACTAAGAGTTACTCAGTTAAAACCACACCCTCCCACTTTCTCAAGCTATGTGGCAGTGATGAAAAAGGATTCCAAAGCTGACAACTGGCATGGCCCATAGTTTTTATGATNCCTCCCACTTTCTCAAGCTATGTGGCAGTGATGAAAAAGGATTCCAAAGCTGACAACTGGCATGGCCCATAGTTTTTATGATTTAAAAATAATAATCCTTATTCTCCTTGAGTTTTCCTAAAACTACTTGCCTTAGTGGCCATAATTGAATCTTGAGCCAGTGAAATGTATAACTATCCCTTCTGTGGAAAGGTACTTCTTTCCATTCTGTGGAGCTTGCTGTTTACCAAGGCACCTATGTAAAGGTACTGAAATGATGAAAGTTGTATCACACTGGCCTGATGTAAATTCCTCCCCTTTAGAAGGTTCACTGTGGTGTCACACTGGGAAGTGGGCAGAGTTTGTATCACAATGGAACATGTCTGCTTTTGTCATTTTGACAATAGTGCTCGGTTCTAGAGAAACACCTGTATGGGGACTGATTTTAAAAGTGAACAAGTTAAAGAAGTTCATATTGCTATCACTTCCTCTGGATGACCTCAGAGTCCTAGTTATGCAGCAGAAAAAAAATTCACTATATTTATAATTTTATAAACTACTGTGTCTTCTTTCCATTTTTTTCCTTCTCATGCTTCCTCGGCTCTGCTATTATATTGAGATTATCTGCATTCAAAAATCATTCTACTTAGCATAGATCTGCGTTTGCCAGCCTGCGTTTGCCAGGCTTAGCAGAACCAAGAAATAGACTCCTTATCCCAAAAAATTCCTCCTTATTTAGTTACTGTGAATTCATGGCATTCACACACAGAAAAGTCCCAGCAATAATCCTCCCTTATCAGTCCTTGGAAAGTTGCCAGGCTGAGAGCTTCCAGTCACAAAGCTGCATATTAAATACCTGGCAAGGAGTCTCTGTGAGGCATAAACTCTGATAAGCAAGTCTTCCACAAGAAATATGGACTAATTGTCTCCTGCAACCACCACTCCCTTTTTGCTTCTGTTTATTCACCAGGGAGGGGCTATTCAGTGTCCATGTGTGCCTTTCCTTCTGAGCTGGTCCCTGTTCCTTAATTGTTCTGCTCTTGTGACAGCTCTTGTGACAGCTCTGCACATACATGCATCTGGAACAAGCTCCAGCCGTTCCTCCTCCCGCTTATCTCCAACTCCGCAGACAGCTGAGAAGTGTCAGATGGCCCCCAGCCCCATCTCTGCCTCTGATGCAGAGCACCCATCAGAACCTTCCCCAGACTCCAGAACTGGCCTAAGTTCTTCCCCATCCTCCTCACTGTCTGAGTCTGGTAGGCCACAACAGCTTGCTGCTTTTCTGCTTCATCTGACTACACCTTCTATAATTCCTAATATTTTTAACACACCTAGAGTGCACATTTGGGAAGAGTGGCATAAACGGTGGTGGTTGTAGTGCCTCCTATGGCAAAACCAGATCATCAGGACTTCTAGCGATTATAGATCAGTGCTTTGCTGAATGACGTTTATCCTATAAGTTTATTAATGATACTGTACTCTGAGACTTGCTTGGCAATAATTCCTTTAGCAGAATAAGATGACTTGTCACTGAGATCATTCACCAATCACCCAGAGCTGAACAAGATTTTTCATGTGAAACATGGAACATCCCAATTATCTTTGTAACTAAGTCCGCTGGCTGCTTTCTTAGAAACTTTTAATTTGTTGTCTTGCCCCAGAGATGCTTTAAAAAAAAGCTGGTGTGCTTTTTTTTTGCTGTAAAGTACTCTATGCATTTCTTTCCTCAAGCTGGAACGAATATGTTACATTCTCAATTGTTGAGTGCTTTGGCAAAGGTTGGTACACAATCCTAGGCTTGAATTCCCTGGGACTAAGGGAGGGATATCAAAATAAAGTGATTTTATTTTTATTAAATAAAATAAAATCCACAATTTTATTTTATTTAATAAAATATTTTATTAAATAATATTTATTTTATTTAATAAAATCAATTTATTTTATTTATTAAATAAAATAAAATCCATATCCATAAGATCAGAATCTTTCTCGTGTCTGATGTTGAGGTGGTTATGTTGAGATATATTTGTTTTGGGTCCGATTTAAATGGTTTAAACTTTAACATCTTAATTCAGCAAGCTAAGATTAGAACTTCCAATATCTGTCAGCTATGTAGTCCAGACAAGAAACACACCCATTATTTTTATTTATTTGTTTGTTTATTTATTTAGCACATGGATAGCAGCAGTAAAGACATACAGAAAGAACGTATAATAATATGATGCACATAAGATGAAAATGTGTGGTCAATTTTGTAAAACTTAAGAGATTCAAGAAGTTACATGTTAAGTTACAATTTAAAACACATTATTCATAAAAATGAAACAAGTGTCCTATACAGTAATATTCAGGCCATTTAGCCAATCAAGCGTACTATTTTTTTTAGTTGGAGGAAGTCTGCTTTTCCTCCTGCATATACTCTCAGATTACAGCTAGCCACTATATGATCCAATACCCAATACAAGCTCAATATTTATTGTTACCTGAACAGAATCTTTACAGTCTAGAAGTACATCTCTCCCACCCGCATCTTGCCTTTACAATCCAAGAAGCCATGGAGGGTCTCTTCTGAGATATTTACCACACCCACATCTCTTCTACAGCTTTAGCTGCCTCTCATTTGACCTGTGCCTAGTCTGAGGTTCTTTCTCCTATCCCCACATACCATTACAGTACCTTTACCAGTTCTAGTAGGGGTTAATGAGACCTCTACAGACCTCAGACTTTTCACCTTCTCTCTATGGTTTGTAGCCTGGTTATTCAGAAGGCTGTCTTCTTCCATAGGAAGCCATTAGATCTTCTCTAAAGCTGAACTTCAAGTCTGCAGCCTGTTTAAGAACAGAATATGAAAAATTATCACAAGGGAGAAAGCATTTCAGGTAGCAGTGCCTGAGGTAGGAAATGTCCTTTCCAGAGAGATGTGTAATCCCTTTAGTTCCAGGAATTAATTTTTTATTCATCTAGACTTTATAAAGTTTCACTCTTTATAAAAGCTGTATTTAAAATATATTTTCATTTTGATGGGTTATATCTTTTTGAATGGTGTTTTAACATTGTGTTTGCTTAGGAAGTATATAAAGACTGCTGGTTGTGGGGAACAAAGCTATATAAATACATTAGTAAAATAAGTGTCTATTTTAAGTACTAGTTCTATGGAGAGGGATCCAATCAGAATTGGGTTTAAGATGTGCAAGAAAAAAGGATTTAATCTTTTCCTCTTTCTGTGTGATTTTACTGAAAATTCTGTAACCGCCTTAGCTATCACTTAGCTTAGGGGGCAAACATCAGTTAGGAAAAAACTTTTTAAATTTATTAAAATTGTCTTTTTCTACCTGATTATAACTTCATTACTATTGTGCTAATTTCCCCGCATCTCCCACTTTGAATAGAGCATTGAGGAGCCATGTGCAACCTCAGCTCTCAATGGGTGTCTTGAGGTGGTGATGTCATGCCCCTGGTGGAGACTGACTCTAAGAGAGAGGAGGAACAGCCGACAGGGAGTAGAAGTGTGGCTCTGGAAGTTGTGGAGGCTGGGGAAGGGCAGAGGCTGGTTGGGCAGTCAGAGGAGGACCCAGGCCCATCCCCTCTCCATCCTAGGGCATGCAGGGAGGAGAGGATAAGGAGAGATGTTGGTCTACTTGGGAGGAGAAGGCCTTGATCCTCTTTATGAACTGCAGCTGTGACAATTGGATAAGAGGACAGACAAGCTGGCGAGTGCTGGCGAGTACTGGCGAATGCTGGAAACAAAGCGTGGAAATATCTCTAGTTTATTGTACCTCTCTGAGTTTGGTGTCCTTCTTAATGTGTATTCTGATATCTGTGGATGTCTTCCAGACCTTATCTTGCCTGGTTTGTGTCTCTTTATAATTTAAATGGCATTTTCTCATTCTTGTAACTGCTTGTGTGGGAGTTTTTTTTTGTCTCCAGTCAAGGATAGTTGGAGCTTGGAAGCAAAGTGAAGGAATAAAAGGGGCTTCACCTGTTTTTTGTGACTGTGTTTGTTTTGTATCCCACCTTGGGTCATCACAGGTGATATAACAGTAGGTAGGAATGACCTTGAAATACAAGTGGGAGAACCCAGTTCTCCATTGTTACTTGGAGATTTTATTTTGGTTCTCCTGAATCCTTCATTACTTTTAGAGCTAATTATCAATTACTTTTGCATCTCTGGGTACAGCTCCCAGACAAAGTTCTAAAATCCAATATTATTGATTGTAATAATTGAATTTTGTAATATCTATAACAGTAACATTAGATTATCTCAAAATCCCGTGATTGCTAAATATGGAAGGTGCCTGCTGGGATTTTATTTTTAACTGCCCTGTAGTGAGAAGTAAAATATTCATGCTTATAAGAGACAGTAAAGATCATTTTCCTCCCCAAAGTACAAGACTGAGAATGGCTGCTGGAAGAGAATATCTACACTCAATGCTCTTATTCAGCATTTGGATCTGGACTAAAGTGTATAGAATAGAATAGAATAGAATAGAATAACAGAGTTGGAAGGAACCTTGAAAGTTTTCTAGTCCAACCCCCTGCTTAGGCAGGAAACATTATACCATTTCAGACAGTTGGTTATCCAATCTCTTCTTAAAAACTTCCAGTGTTGGAGCATTCACAACTTCTGGAGGCAAATTGTTCCACTGATTAATTGTTCTAACTGTTCAGGAAATTTCTCCTTAGTTCTAGGTTGCTTCTCTCCTTGATTAGTTTCCATCCATTGCTTCTTCTTTTGTCTTCAAGTGCTTTGGAGAATAGCTTGACTCTCTCTTCTTTGTGGTAACTCCTGAGATATTGGAACACTGCTATCATGTCACCCCTAGTCCTTCTTTTCATCAGACTAGACATACCCAGTTGCAGCAACCGTTCTTTGTATTTATATTTAATGCTGGTAATGAAAACATACCCATATCTGGATATGGATATCCACATTATTGTTTGCATTGCCCATTTTCTCACTCAGCTTCCTTAATTCCGTTGACACTGATTCAACCCACTCCTCCCAAAAATGTTAGCTGTCAGCTGTTCAAACATGCCACAAAGTGACTGATCTTTCAAAATTGTTTCCCTGAGGCCTTTGCCAATTGAGAAGACTGCCTGGGAAATCAAAAAGAAAGAACTGCAGTAATTAATTTTCCAATGGCTGTTTCCCCCCCTCTTTTCCCCTAAACTGTTTACTCAGAGAAGTGAGTCCCATTCAACATGAGTTCTTCCACAGTTAATTAAAAGCCTCATCTTTGTACATGCTGCCCATTTACTCCTTCTTGGGGATCACACAGTGATGAACTGTTGAGAAGACTATTGAGACCATGAACTCCTTAATTACCTCTTTTCATCCATTTTCTTTACAGAGATGATTGGGCAGAAAAGCCTGCAGTTGTACTGTTGATAAGAGAGACATGGGTGATTGAATTTCCTACATTTTATTTTTATACCTACCATCCCTCATTAAAATGGAGCATGGTTTTAGTGGCTTTAGGAAAATAGAGGGAGAAATGTCTCATTACTAATGCTTATCTCACTGCAAATGTTTTATTTTATTTTTTAAAAAATGGTTAGATTGATTAAAAAATAGATAATACCTAGCTATCTAGCTAAGTAGAGTGGGAGATAGATAGCTTGATGTATCCTACACTTGTACCTAATTAGGATACTGTCATAACTCATCAACTCTTATTTTCTCACTTGTTCCATTTATTTATATAATTTATATCTCCTTTTTCTTACAGAGCAAGGCAGCATACCAGTGCCCCCTCCTCCTATTTTCTCCAAACAACTCAGCAAAATAAGCCAAATTGCAAGTGACCCAGTTGGTTTCTCCAGTTAAGGTTAAAGAAGAACTCATTGTCTCCTGTTTTCAACTCAATCGCTTTAACATTATAGCATGTTACATACCACACCATACTACGTATACTACACCAAAAACGGTTATCCGTGCCATGACATTGCCTTCATCTCATCCCGAGCCTTAAATGAGAAAAATGTAAATTGTTACTGCCTCACCCAGTCTTATTTGATACCATCCAAGGGGAACCTTGAATTGTATATAATAATCTATTTGGCTCTGTCACCCTGGGAGGAAATTAGTCAACTATGGTGACAAAGAACAGAGGAATCAGAAAAAGAACAGAGATGGTCAAGAATAATAGAATAGAATAGAATAGAATTCTTTATTTGCCAAGTGTAATTGGAAACACAAGGAATTTGTCTTTGGTGCATAAACTCTCAGTGTACATAAAGAAAAAATAAAATACAGTATATTCATCAAGAATCATAAAATGCAACACTTAGTGATAGTCATATGTTACTAAAAAGCAATAAAATCATACTAGGGAATAAATAAAACAATATAAATTGTGAAGACACAAGCAACTCGATTATAGTTATAGGTTGGAAGAGATAGGTAATAGGAAGGATGAGAATAATAATAATAATAGAGTCTTATTTAACAGTTTGACAATGTTGTGGGAATTAGTTGTTAAAGCCCCTGTCACACTGCACCAACGGATGCAAAGAGGATGTAAAACGGACAAAACAGCTTGCCATCCATTGGTT
>BHFT01001334.1:0-22887 GCA_004320025.1 Laticauda laticaudata
TACAGTTTTAAAATGTCTATCCTGGTTTATATATTGTCCAACCCAAATAGCTGTTAGGTGACTTATATTCCTAACAATACAATCATAAATGATATTGATGAACACTTTTTTAGTGAGCATTAAATCAAACCAGATTTTCATCTCTCCCTACATATGCACAAACAGGTTGGGGAGTGGAGGAGAGACAATTTATATTCTTTTCAGCTCCAATGTTTTGTAACATAGAAATCACCTCTCTCCCTTTCCTCCTCTTTCTTCCCCCCACCCCCACCCATCACACACACACAAGTGCACAAAATAATAAGTAATGTGCAGCAGAAAAACCTAACACACACTGGCGGTTAAATTTCTGAACAGGAAAGAACCTCTCAGTAACAACCACAATCTTGGAGAGGTGACCACAGAGCCATCAACGGTTATCAGGCTGATGATGAGATTGCAATTGTCTCTACAGGGGGAAAACTGAAACCTCTCATTTCAGTTTGCTACTTCAGCAAAGCTTATAAAACACACTGTATTACACTACAAGTGGCCTTATAGAACAACCTGTGTCCCTTCAAGGACATGTTGTTGTTTTTTTATCTACAGGATGTGAGTATTTGTGGGTGGTCTATTTTGCTTATTTTATTTAGAATGTAAAAGGATGAAAGATGTAACATTTAAGTGCATGGCATGATCTCTCAACAGGCAGTTAACTCCTCTCTGAGACTATGAAATCTGGTAATGGAGTTTTAAATAGGTTCATTGGCCAAGCAAGATCTGTAGTTTTGCTTTCTTGAACCAAATGCATTCAGTTGTGTCAGTGCTACAAGTCAACCAACATGGCTTATGGCTAGACATTTTGAAAGCTAGAGATCCAAAGCACCTAGTGAATTTCAGATGGATGAAGGATGCTGTAGTCTACCTGGGAATCATGTCAGTGTGTCACCTTTGGAACTATTTCCCCATCTGATGTTCTAGTTCAGGGATGTCAAACTGGCGACCTGCGCGCCAGTGCGTCATGCACAGGCCACTCTCTCCCAGCTCTATGAAGGGGAAAGCATCATGAAACATCATGTGATGACAATGTTTAACACCCATGTTCGAGTATATAACCTCTTCACATAAGTCTTTCCTATCCAATTCACATATGTACATATTTACAGCAGCAATGGAAGGAAGTAAATTCCAAAAAGAAGTAAAACTCAATTATTCTGAAAGAACCATGGTGGTGCAATGTTTACAATGCAGTATTTCAGGCTAACTCTGTCTTCCACTGCCAGGAGGTTGATCCTGATTGGCTGAAGGTTGACTCAGCCTTCCATCCTTCCAAGGTCAGTAAAATGGGGACCCAGATTGTTGGGGGCAATATGCTGACTCTGTAAACTGCTTAGAGAGGGCTGTAAAGCACTATGAAGCGGTATGTAAGTCTAAGTGCTATTGTTATTGCTGTTGCATATTTATATTCAGAATAATGTAGGGACTGGATATAATTCCAGTCTTTTCTAAACATTCCACACAAATATATTCTTTTTTGTATCAATAATCCAGTAAATGCAATTCTCTCACTCACCATCCATATTCTTTGGCCTCTGTGCTTCACCTTATGAGCTGAAATAAGGGATGATCAGGTTTAAATGGTATTGTAAATATATGAATCAGTAATAGTCCACTTGACTGATCTCTCAGGAATAATTTATCTTAGAAACTGTGTAAGTTTCAAGATCCATGTATTTTATTTATACAAAAACATAACAAAACCACCCTCCCAACCTGCCAAAATCAACTGATTTTCCAGTTGGAATCCCCCTCCCACTAATTTGTCTCATAGGAAGAATAAAAAAATCCATTCTTCAACCAGGCTTCAGTAACTAATGCTTTACCTTATATGACTACAGGTAGTCCTTGAGCTACAACCATTTATTTAGAGACTGTTTGAAGTTAGAACAGTACTGGAAAAAAAGTGACTTATTATCTTTTTTTTTTTNTACTGGAAAAAAAGTGACTTATTATCTTTTTTTTTTTTTCACATTCACAGCCATTGCAGCATCCCAATAGTCACATGATCAAAGTGTGGCTCATTTTTATGACAGTTGCAGTGTCCTGGAATCATGAGATCATTTTTTGCGATCTTCTAACAAGCAAAGTCAATGGGAAGCCCTATTCATTTAACAACCATGTTACTAATTTAACACCTACATTGATTCACTTAACAACTGTGGCAAGAAAGGTAATAAAACAAGACACAACTCAACTATCAACTCTATTGCTTAGCAGTTGAAATTTGGGCACAATTGTGGTAGTCAAGGACTACCAGTACTAACTTTCAGCATTATTACAGTCATGTGACAAAGTTATATTTTTGTCTGCCTCAGAGCCGTGAATAGACCAATTCCTTCCTTCCTTCCTAGAGTGATTGAATAAATTTTAAAACTGATGCCTGATATTTTTTATTTCTTCTGCCTTCCCACCCCTTTTTCCTTCTGGTTTTTATTAATCTGTGAGCAACTGATAGACAGTTGATGGAAGTTATGTTACAATTCAGTGTTTACAGGAGCTGTCTCTGAATAGAGTAAAATTTAATCATAAGATATGACATCTGGTTTTTAATATGAAATTTACTGCATAACCAAATTAGCAATATGTCTGTAAGTATGTTTGTTATCCACTGACAGGTGTATGTTTAAAAAGCATCAAGGCAACTATATGAGCATTTTTTTTCCTTTCAGTTCTGTCAAAATAGAGTTCAAACTTTGGTTTGCTGCCCTGCTGCAGGTAAAAAAAGACTTTTTCTTTTCCTTACTTTCTTCCTTTCGAGTGAAAACTAAACTAAAATCCATATTTATAAGATGACATTTTTGTTGCTCAGTATTCTGTAAATAAGTTTAGCATAAAAATAATATAATGTGTGTTTTCTCAGAATATAATACAGTGTTAACAGAAGGTAAATAAGATTGAGCCAGTATAAAAGGCATGTGCTGATAATGTAAACCTTCATTAAATTTCTTCTTTTCATTCAAGCTTCCCTTATATTGACATATTCCATTCAGTCAATGCTGCTACAAGGACTAGCCATTTATCTAATCTATGTAAAGGCCTCTTTTCAGTGACAGATTCTTGGATATATGTTGTTCTTGTGAAGGTCATTCAGTTACAATCCACCCACAGCTAACCAGAAATCAGCTACTACCAAACCAGATTGGTCTAATATTTCTTTTTTTTTTTTTTATAAAGATTTTATTAATTTTTAACAAACAAAAACATTATACAAACAAAACACAAAACATACCAAAAACATAAAATAGTCTTTTTGGACGGCAGTTTGATCCGAGTTACATCTTTTGTACAGACATAAACTCAAGTTATGCTTACTTTATATTAGCATTCCATTTCTTATTCACGATTTTACATTTTCGTATATAGCTTCTCCCCTCTTTTCACTCTTCTTAATTCTATTATATGTATTTCATCTTCAATTTAAATCATTATACTTATATCCTTGTCTGTCCTATTTCAGCGTCTATTATCTTTTCTCATTAACCACAAATTTCTTCTGTACATGACTGATTGGTAGTATATAATGCTCTTGTCATACTTTATCCTTCCCCTAGTTTTAAAGTCTTAACGATAACACATAATTTCAATTTCGGATTCTGGGCGTAGTAACTCTAAAGATAGACTCAATATTTTTTTTGTTTAAATATATAATATAATTAAAAACAACAACCATAGCAATTAAAATGATATCATTAAAATATAATATTCATTTAAGTCTTAAACATTTTACACAATCCTTTCTAAAATAAATATCATGCTTCATGGAAATTATGATTTTGCTTAGTTACTTCCCCCTATTATCACTTATAGTTTTAAAATATTTATACAATCACAATGTTCCCATTTTTCTTTAAATTTCAAATTCTCTCATATTGTTTTTCATTTATTTTATTTAAAAAAAGGGAATTCTCGCTAAATTACATTAAATATTTTGCTCCCACTTTCTATATATCATAATTATTCCAATTTTTGTAACATTATTTTCAAAATACAGATACAACAACACAATCTTTTGTACCTTTGCAGAATCTCTTTTCAGTTATATGTTTACCCATTTATCCTTAAATGTAAATTCGTTTCTTTCATATTGTTCAAACCTTTGTAGCTCATGCTTCCCTTCTTTCCTCCCTTTGTCTTCTCCACTCTACCCTTTTACCCCCTTGTCTCTTAACTCCACCCTCTGTGTATTCTTCTTTTCTGTTTGCTTTCTTGATGTTCGTGTCACTTTTCAGCCTTGTTTTTCCCTTTTTTGGTTGTTTTTTTAGTTCGTTAAAATTCTCCAGTTCTCTTTCCTCTCCCCTTCTCCCCTTTTTCTTCCCCAAATAAAGTTGCTTGTTCATTAGGTGGTTTTTCTTCATCCCAATCTTCTGTCGTTCCGATTAGTAGTTTCTACATAAATGTAGAAATGCCATTTCTAAGTCAATGAAAGACAGACAAAAGAATCCTTCCCTTCTTGTTTCTCTTGTTATATTATTTATAAATTCCATTTTCAGTTCATCCATAAGTAATGCCATATTGTTAAACAAAAAAAAAAAATATTAAATGACCACAAATGATTTTAATCATTCAAATAAGAATTCATGCAAAAGTCACCAAAGTCACCACAACAATCCCGAAAAACACAACAGTTCATATTTCATTTAACCAACTTCTTCTTTTTTTTCACTTCTTTTTTTTTTCATTTTTAATGCTTCAAAAAAACTTCAAATTTTTTTTGACTTCAATCCATTCTATAGAATAGCCCAATTATGATCCAAAATGGGAAAAAATCCAAAGTAAAAGCCCAAAACCAAAGAAGAAAAAGGGATAAAATAAAAAGCAAAAAAAAAAATATTACATAGATTGAAAATAACAAAAAGGCCTGCCACCCCCACCCCCACTTCTTGGCGAGTAGAGAATTTCACAAGTTTAGTATAATATAATATATATATATGCGACTGCACACTTGCACTTTATTATTATCCAAGGCTCTTATTATTGACTCTCTTCTCCCAGCCAGCTTCCAAAGCCAAAGCCTCAAGTGTGAAATATTATAAAGTCCAGGAAACAACACCTGTAATAATATTCTTTCTGTGCTCTCCCTCCATTCTTATCACATTAAAATGTCCTTGAAGAAGAGCCAGTAGTTTATACATTCTCCCCAGTTCAATATAAAGTCCTTTCAAGCCTCTAAGTTGGCAGTGTTGCAAAAATCTCTCTTAATACTTTTTTCCGCGGCGCCGCAGCGCAGAAAGAAGATAATATGTATACAAAACTCAGAGGAAAAGAAAGAAAACAAAGGGCATGGTCTCTATTCTAAATGAACCAATTAGTAACAATCCAAAAAGAAGCATACAAAATATATATCAAGAAAAAAATTCAAATCTGCGTTACCTACCATAAATCAACATTTAAAGTTCCTCAGAAAAAAGAAAGTAGTCAGGAAAGAATCCAAGCTACAATGTTGACATTCACTTTTAAAAAACGCGCTTAAACAATGTCCAGTCAAACAAAAATCAAAGTCACAGGTTTCTTCTTGTTCAGGAATATCCCTTTGCAGGTGTCCTCAACCAATTACAATACCAAAAAGAGGTTTTCACCCCAACCGACACACATTCGCCTCCAAGCCCACTTTCTTTTCGGAGCTTGTCCCGACTTCAGCAGCTCTTTTGGAGGCTGTCCTTCACCGCCAGAAAAAGGGCTTCTCCCGGATCAAACCAGAGATTGCGATAGTTCTGGGATCCTGGGACTGTGCCCTTCACGAATCCCTGTCTCTACGGGACGGTTTAGGTCCGTTAGGACGACCAGGGCCGAAAATATTCCAGCTGCGATCTCAGACAGCCCCGAGATTCGCCAGCTGTAGCACGAGACGAAGCTCCGCCTTCTCCCAGATTGGTCTAATATTTCTGCTAGTTCTAAGTTGATATTTCTGAGAGAGGATGATGGTTATGGCCCTTAAAATGGCACCACCACTGTAACCAGAGGTGGTATTCAGCAGGTTCTCACCAGTTCTGGAGAACCAGTAGCGGAAATTTTGAGCAGTTCGGAGAACCAGCAAATACCACCTCTGAATAGAGATTTTATAGTATCCTTCCTCTGCCACACCCACCAAGCCATGCCCACAGAACCGGTAGTAAAAAAATTTTTTGAATCCCACCACTGACTGTAACATAATGTAAAAGACCACAAGTAATGTTATGAGGGAATTACTGGCATAATTTTCTTGACTATAGAATATAAACAGCCAAGACAAAGATTTTATTTCCAAAACTGGTGACACTATGATAAAGAAGGAGCCATTACAAAAATCAGACTTAACTTTTCCTACAATATAAAATTAATTGCAAATAACTAATATAATGACCTGTATATAGTGATTAATTTTCCCAGACTCTCTTACTAAAAATGGCCAACTTTGTGGGCCTTTCTGATAGATACTATCTGATAGAATTATTGAGTCTGTCATCTGTACTTCGATAACTGCCTGGTTTGGTGCAGCAAGGAAACAGGACAGGTGCAGACTCCAATGAGTAGTTAGAACTGCAGAAAGAACAATTGCAACTAAACTGCCTCCCATTGAAGGCCTGTATATTGCGCGGGTCAAAAGGAGAGCTGAGAAAATATCTACAGACCCCCCCACATCCTGGATGTAAACTGTTTCAACTCCTCCCCTCAGGACGGTGCATGCCAAAACAACTAGACACAGGGACAATTTTTATCCCTCATCCTATCACTCTGCTGAATACCTAATCCTCACATTTTTGTTTTGTGTTGTTGGAAGAAATGTCCATCTGGGTTCAGTTCCAAGTGGGGAGAAAGACACTGGAAACATGGAGGCTATTTGGAAAGATGGTTTAATAATGGACAAGACCACATGGTTTGAGGTCCTGGGCAAGCACATGGATGAGAGAGGGGGAGAGATTTATACCTTTTGTTGGGCTTTGAACTTGCTTCCTGTTCCTGTGGCAAGAAATGTATCCTCGTTGGTAGTCAGACTCTCTTCAGGCCATGCAGAGGTAACTTTGTAGGTTGTCTTGAGTCCCAGGCTTGGTTGAATCTTACTGGGTGATTAATGAAGGGTTTTTGGAAAATTCCTATTGTGGCTTAATGGCTTTGTCCAGGTTTGGATCTGAGTGAGGGCTAATCCTATGACCCTGGAGCTGAAGGACTTTTGGGTTGTAGATAAGATGGCCCAGTCTTTTGTCTTATAGATAAACTGGCACCAAAGTATCTGCTGGGGCTGAGTTTCTATGTCCCTTAAGATTTCTATTTCTCTTTCAGAGGAAATATTCTTCCTTTTTAATATTTCCTATAATATTTCATTTTTCTAGGAGAAGGGTAGATGCTAACTTTCTACAGTGTTTAAGTATAATACCCATTTGTATGGCTGTAGTATTATTATAAACCTTATCATCCTTCTCTATTACCTGCTCTTTTGGGTATCATATTATTCTGTTGCTTTGCATGTACATTGGGAGCTTCTGCACCAGAGACAGATTTCCTTATTTGTCTAATCACACTTGGCCAAATATGGTATTCTCAGTGGTGCATCTTTCCTTTTTCTTTCTTTCTTTATGCTTCCTTTTTATTTTTTGTGGAAGGAGAGGGTGCAATTTCCCTGTTCACTATTTTTAAATGAATAGATGTGCTCCAAATTACATAAAATGAATGATGGCTTTTGGTAAAGGAGTTTAAGCACTGGAGGAAAAAAAGTGAGAAAGTCAAATGTCATTAGGGCTGGAGAAATCACTGTTTTCATTCCATATTGTTTCTGTCTATAGAGTATGCACTGGAATTGCATTTTGCTGGAGTTATTGAATAGAGGACACTGGAGAGCCAATGGATAACATAGTGCTGATTCATAGATTAGATTCCGAGAGGTGCAGATCAAGTATTATTAGAATTGGAAAAGATCAAATTCCTAACACATTCATACTGCAGTGAGTTACTGCTGTCAAAATTTCACATTCACCCCAATCTAAATACCTATGCTTAGTTCCAATTCATGGCTGGCTGCAGGACTTTTATTAGGAAGAAACGATGCTATATGAGAGAATGAATGCAATTTTGACAGGCCTTGCTTGAAGAATAGTGTGAGCAAGGGGCCGGAAAGGGAATTTTAAGTTATTGCCTTTAAGATGCTTTAAGCCATTACTTTGGCAACTTTTTTTCTTCTAATGATTTGAAATCAAGTACTCCAAATGTTCTGAGTGTATAATTTGTTATTTTGTGACATTAAGAAGGGACTTTTAAAAAAGAATGTAGACTCCCTGAAAAACCCCGTTTTTCAAATTTCAAATAAGTTTCCTGCTTAAGCCCCTGTCACACTGCACCAATGGATGGAAAGAGGATGTAAAATGGAGAAAAACACTTGCCATCCATTGGTTTAACGCGATGCGTTCGTTCTGTCATCACTGCGTCCGTTTTTTGCTTCCTCTCTGGATCTGTCCAGTCATGCCGTCTATTAGACGATATATGCACGCCGCCCTTCAGAAGTATATGCAGCTGCTCAAAACTTTGGAGCGCGTAAAAAGTATCGCAATGCATCCGTGTGGAAGTGTAAGGTACGGGGGCTACTTGTCGTTCTGCAGCATTAACGCATATTCTGCATATCTGACTAGGCATCCGCTGCGCATCTGAGCAATCAAATCACGTTCCAGCAGGTAACGGAGCGGCAGGGAGGATGGAACGATGCGCAAGCATTATTGCACGAACGGAGAAAGGATGGGAAAGCGAATGCAAGCTACGCATGCCGCCGATTTGAGAGCTATGTGCGAATGGTCCGCCTGTCCGACGCCGTCTCTGCTATGCTCCACTTGCACGCTCGGCTCTCCTACGCATCCTAGCTACACTCTAATCGCATGCCATACACATGCCGCTACGCATGCATCGCTCTGCATCCCGCTTCCATGCCGAGCTCCATCGCTAGGCTGTGCCTGTTTCCGCGCAATTCCGCTTACTCCAAGTCCACTCTGCTGCATACCTCCCTCCATCGGTTCTTTCGCTGTTTATCCAGCTTTCGGCTTATGCAAACTTTTTTGCGCCCTTTTGAGAGCAGATTTTTTCCAGTCCCACTGGTGTCCTTTTTACAACGTTTTCGCCATCCATGGCAGGTGTGACAGCGGCCTTTAGAAAGTCAATAGAATCTCATAATTAATTCACTGCTGTTGCTGGGCGACATCTCCCTCTAGATGTGATAGTTTGTAGGTTTCCAAGAAGCTTCTGTTTTTGGGTCTTAACCACTAACAGCTGCCTCTATTCAGGTCCTTCTCCGAAAACTAACTCAGTGTGTTCTACACTAACACCTTGAAACACAGCTACGACTATAATCAAAGACGGCTAAAAACATCAGAGTGGGACCATGCTATGAAGGATTCTCAGTTATCCAGATTATCGTGATGTCCAAGGTGTCTTTTTTTTTCAGAGTCAAGGGGACGTTTTTATTGTTGTTGAAAACATTTTGCTTTCTCATCCAAGAAGTACTCTTGGATGAGAAGTGAACTGTTCTTTAAAAAAATAAAAAATCCAGTTTCCTCTTGAAAAAGCATTTTGGACATGCGAGGAGGACAAAGTTTTCCTACAGAAAGCTAAGGAAGGCAGCTGAAGAGGGCGAACCACAAGATGTCCAAATAACAATGTTAGAGCATCAGAAATAGATTTTCTTATAACTGATTAGAAGAAGTAGGAAAGATGAAAGGAAAATATCTCTTGATAACAATTCTGGTAATGAAAGTGTTTGTATCCACAGTGTGTTCTGTTGATTAGCTAGACGATCATCCTGAAAGGAAAAATCGAAACTGGGGTAAAAAACCTCAACATCAGAAACAATGGTTAATTTGCAAGGGAAACTAGTGGTTGCTAAGAGATTCTGAAAAAATGGTCTTGACTTTTTCCACTCATTCAAAAGAATAGCTCAGTTCAACTTGTGTAGCGCCTGAACTTTGTATCCTCAATCTTGCATTAATGTGCTTTCTCTGAAAAGTATTCACAACACTATGAAGTGGTTGTTTTTGTGCCCGTCGTTCTTGTGCGTATTATAATCAGATTATCTGTTATCTTGGGCAGTTTTGCTAAAATCAGCATGGAAGGAGGATTTAGTGAATATACAGTCACGCTAACAGCTCATTTGGGTCTAGAGAAAGTATAAAGAGAAGAGTCTGCATATTGGGTTTGGGAGAATTTGGAAGAGTGATTTTATATTTGGTGACATTTGTAGGTGGCTGACACATATAATTACAGCGACTAAAGTGTTTATAGTCACGTCTTCTGAAAGTGGGAGATATGTTTAGCTATTAACACTTTCATGAAAAATACTTTTCACAAGATTCTACATTTGAAAAAAGAGAGCTAATATTTTCATGAGTATGCAATAAGTTTTACATCATTCTGTGTCCTCTTGGATGAAAGTGTGATAATGATGTATGGTATACTTGACGTGGGAAGTCCTGCCACTAGAGATAAACTTGACATTGATGCCATAACTGGAAGATTGTTAGTAGAAGCAAGAAGAGGCTGGATAGGTGACCACTGAAGAAGAAACAACGCACACAGAAAGAGGATTGTGTTCGAATCTGCCTATTACTGTTAGGGAAAATAACTTTTTCTGTGTGGGGGCTAGGGGACATATAGCTAATTCTCTAAAAAGAGAAGGACAGAATACTTGGCGACACAAGGCAAGAGAGATGTTAGTTTAGCGTATGTCTTAGCAATTTCAACTTGTAAACCTATGATTATAACTGGGTGTTGGTAAGTGGAAGCATCGGCAAATGCATTACCAAGGATGAAAAGATTTAGTAAAGTCGTTGTCCACAAGTAAACAACAGTTTCATTGGCAAATGGGATCGAAAGATCTAAGAGGCATCAGTGTGAAGCGGTACTGCATATTGTTACTTGATAAAAATTTACAGCTGTTATATGTAATCTAAACTGAAGATTAATTTGTTTTCAGTAGAGGGCTTTAGTTACGCTTTGTTGATGTATGTAACCTTTAGGGCAGATAACTGAATATAATAGAGAAAGAGGAAAGTTGTTTATGCTATTAAGAAATGCATTTATATGTGATACATGATGACCATTAAAGATGGCTAACTCGGCATGTATAACAATGTTAAGCCGCATGGCATGATGGTAATACATTTTATGATAGACCTGTCTAGGACCAAAAATGCTCATCAACAGATTATTAATTTCAAATGCTCAACAAAACTGTTGAATTGTCAGGGGAGTAGAATTGAAACCTCGTGTAGGCAGAGTATTTACTTTGTAATCCTGTGTAGTCAAGAAGCAGTAAGGTTACACGCCCAAACAGAACTTAATTGGGTGTCAAGACAAAGAACCTTTAGAAGTTGTGTTTTTGCTGGACGATAATTGTTTCCAAGAAAGCCAAGTTTAGGAAGGTCTTTATTTTTGAGTTTATGGACCATTACTCAAAATAATGTTTCGTGCTATCTTATGAAAAAAAAACGAAAACATTCCAACATTTCTATCACTGGCTAGGTTTGCTGAGAGAGAAAAATGAAATAAAGTAATAAACATGAGTTACTGATAAAGGATTGAGTGTTGTTAACAAAGTATTCCAAACTATGATTGAAATTGGACTGGTATTGAGCATAACAGTTCTTGTTTACACTGACAGAACCACATAACTCATTTGTAGAACAAAGAGGGCAAACATTACAGAGCCGTGAGCTGCGTACTATGTTATCTGATTCAAGTTTACCTGAACAACACTGTGGGTGGCGCAGCATAATGTTGCCATAACCTGTGTTTAAACGAATTGTAGTTAATACAGACAACTGGAGATTGCCATTCCCTTTGGCCAATGCTAGAAATCAAATTTAAGTTACCTACTACACATTTGGAGCTCCAGCATGGGTTGCATATTTCCTCCAAGTAAGACTGAAGGGCACATAGAGCAAAAGTTATTTTTTGTGGGTGTTACGAAGCAACAGGAGCAATCATTTAATGTTCTGGATCAAGCACAAGCTCATGTTTATTGTGGATGGCTAGTTGCAAAATTCTGTGAGCCGTTGATGGATAAACTTGGAACAGGAATCCACATAGATACTTCATTATTAACACACCATATTCCCAAAAGATAAAATCAGTAAACCCCAAATAGCCATTAAAGAGGAAGAACAGGGAAAGTAGTAAAACAAGGCATAGAGGGGTTAGAAGAACAGGAGCACGTATGGCACAGGAAGTTCACCGGTGTAAGCCTGTTATTACCAAAAGATGTGTTCAACCCAAGTGTACAACAGACCTACTGTATAGAATTCTGGCTACGTTGTTGTATGCCTTAGTGATACAGTTCCAGTTAGCTGTGTAGTGGAACTGAAAATGGTATATCCATGATAAGGATCAAGGGTGCCTTGGCAGAACGCAATGGATAGGAAGCTGGAGAATCATCTAAAAGACTGGAGGTATAATGAAAAGTGTTGAATGTACACCAGGTATCAGCTGCCTAGAGATACTAATGGTATATTAACTGAGAAAGTGTGACATGGGGACGTGTTAGCCTCGGAAAGCGTAAGAGTTAGGCACAAGTGATTTCAGTAGAATACAGAAGACATGAGAATGTTTCAACTATGTGCAGTGAGTGTTGTTAAGGTCTAAGCTAGCAATAAGCGAGATTAGTCGTGGGCAGCGGCCAGGCCCTTAAGGAGAGATAATATTATTAAATCCTTTGGATGTGAGACATGGGTTATCTGCTATGCACCTAGATTGGTCAACAGCATAATATATTTAAAGAAACCATTTGGGTCTGAAAATATGATATGCCTGATAAGTATGGATTGCTGGAAATTTGAAAAAACAGAGTCTTCATGGTTGTGAAGCGCATCAGGCATATGAGTGAACAATGATTAAGTGTTAAAGAATTAGCTAACGATGGTTTTGGAGCTGCTGGTTGGCTAATCCATGTTGTTGTAAGAGAGGAGAACAATAGATGTTGATGTGTCATTTGATTGACGTATTTTTTAGTCTAATGATGCCATCGCATTAATCACAAAAACTGGGAAAAGATAAGCTAGTTGTTTTGGATAATTTTCACTAATTGGAAAGAATATTTAAAATAAGAACGCAATTAGGAGAAATCAAACAATATTCTTGGTATTAGAAGATAGAATGAACGAGAGAAGATACAAGATCATCACAAGCAGGATAAAAGTTAACCAGTTAACTAGAAAAGTATTTAAAATGGAAACTTGTAGCGCGGCTAAACACCAATGAGCCAGGAGTTTAGCCATAGTGATGTACAAAGTCCTTTTTGATAGAACATTTGATCCGTCCTTGATTGAGTGTTTATCTTATCTCAGTATATTGGTCCAAGGCCATGTTTGCTACAGTGTTAATTAATTAGCCCGAGATTTTAACTTGACGCCCACTTGAACAGCCACTGGGCACGCCTATAAATGTGAGTTAAATATCTAAACAAAAATGATTATGCATTGTATTTGGAGCCAAAAAGATGAATGAATTTAACTGCATATGCTCGTTGAGTATTTGCTACAATATAAATAACGAAATCTACATCGGGTACTGCTGTATTAATTGAAAAGCATTGATTCGGTGGAGATTCATATTAGCGGAACATCTAACGTTGTTCAACAATGGAGGGCTGGAATTCTCATGTTGTCTTTACGATGGTACAGATTAGTTTTTGTATGAGCAAATTATTATTGATATGCGGATTATGTAAACAGTTCCTATTGTTGTTTACGAAGATACAATCAGCAATACTGATGGCTTCATTATATGTGCTTGTTAAAACAGAGAACAGAACACACAGATTTAAGATTTTAAGATTGTGAGACACATGTGTGCAAAGTAGATGATTAAGCCTAGAATAACTAATATGTCAGAAACATATAGCAGATCATTTACAAACGCCCAAAGGCTCTATACACATATTAAGGCTCTGCTCGTGAAGATTATGACTTAGAATGTTAAGTTGTATTATTTGTCTTACAAAAAGGAGAAATGTTAGGATATAAGTCCCCTAACAGCTATTTGGGTTAGAATATATAAACACAGGGATAGACATTGTTTAAAACGTATATCTTTAAGAGCATGCTAAAACTGGAACTGTGGTTGTGCATTTCTCAACCGCGCATAATCGATGGAGCAGATTACCAGTGGTTTTTCTGGTCTGGAGTCTCAGAAGAGATAGGCTATCTCTGTTTCTCTCTTCTTGGACAAGCTGATTGCTGTTGCTCCATGTTCGTAATTGAAACTGATTTATTACTGGATTCAATGTAAGTCTTCGATACTGAAGCTGTTGTTGTAAACTGGAAGTTTGTTATTTGATGTATTCCATGGTTTCCACTGACTGAAAATTTTTTGATTGACTTTTGGATTGCTTATTTTGGACTTTGCTTAAACTTTTCTGGAAGTAAAAACCTACATTTACTGTACAGTGTTATCTGTGTGCTCTGTGTGTATAATTCCAACACTACTCTCTATATGTCTCCCTGTATGCACTCATTCTCCTGACAGGGAATTACCTCAACAGAGGAGATGATGGATGCTTCCTCCACTAGAAATTCAGCAAGAGTTAATTTTAAGAAGTGATCAGTTTGATTGGCTATCTCTGCTTTGTGTACTTTTATTTCTTCAACCTTTTATATTTTAAAATCACAAATGTGTTGTTAACCAATTCAAAAAGAATATTTTTGTGATACTTAGAGGAACCCAGAATTAAAATGGATGAAAATGAACTTAATGATTTCTTTGTAATACCAAATGGGTATATATATTCTTCAAGCAAAGTTTGAGATAACATGTAGTCCTCGACTTAGGACCACAATTGAGCCCAAATTTCTGTTGTTTAGCGAGACATTTGTTTAGAGAATTTTGCCCCATTTTACAAGCTTTCTTACTACAACTGTTAAGTGAATCAGTTAAGTGATATAGTTGTTAAGTTAGTAACAGGGTTGCTAAGTGAACCTGGCCTTTTCATTAACCCTGCTTGTCAGAAGGTTACAAAAGATGATCATGTGACTCTGGGACAACCATCATAAGTGTGAGCCAGTTGCCAAGGGTCAGAATTTTGGATCACATGACTATGGGGATGCAGCAATGATCACCTGTGTGAAAAACGGTCATATGGTAAGTCAAGAAGGTACTGAGTAGTGGTGTCACAGTGGTTAGGATGCAGTACTGCAGGCTCCTTGTACTGACTGCCCACTGTCAGCAGTTCGATGAGGATCCAGATTGTTGGGGGCAATATACTGACTATGTAAAATCACTTAGAGAGGGCTGTAAAGCACTGTGAAGTGGTATATAAGTCTAAGTGCTATTGCTATTGCTACACTTTTTCATACCTAATCATGAACAGATAGTCAAAATTGTTTCACTAAATTCTTCTAGTCAATCTTGATTCCTGGTGACAACTGGATAAATCTCTGCAGTTTTCTTGGCAAAATTTTCAGAAGGTGTTTGCTATTGCTTTCTTCCTGGGGCTGAGAGAGAATGACTGGCCCTAAGTCACCTGGCAGGGTTTGTGACTAAGACAGGACTAGAACTCACAGTCTCCTGGTTTCAAGCCCAGTGCCTTTAACAATTACACCAGCTCTCAACTTTCATAGTACAGTACTAGTCACAAAAAACATTATTATACAGATAATGTTTAATACCAGTAATAGGTTATTAGTATAATATTGGATCATCAACATTTTATTTTAAAAAACATTTTTAAATAAAGCAGTCTGACTCACTTATTAAATGAATGAACTCCTTTTTTAAGCAAATGCAGAGCATTAAAAGAAAAGTCAAATGTCAAGCAAGCTAAGAATACACTCTTCATTAACTCTGTACAGTAGAATTTGAAACTGCCAATTTAACATTCAGAAGTCTGAAACAGAAAGGATCGGCGAAGAAAAAAGAAAGTTGATCCTGGAAACCTCATTAGAAATGCAGTTTTCTCATTTTCTCTACTGAGAGCAGTTTTACTTTCCACTCATGTCTATTGCTTTGATGACCATGTCTAAATACTGTACAGACCTCACCTTATCATCTTCATGCTTGGTGTCCCAGGGCACTGATATCAAGAATTTCAATTTTTGACCATTATAAGCTGTAGACTTTTAAATTCAGATAGAACCAGATTTTTTTTTCTGAATGGGGTAAGCAGATTAAATTGTAAATGAATATGATAAACATTGTTCTGGATCATACTCAAAGTTAATCTTATTCAACACTGGGGGTTTTTTTTAATGAAAAGTAACTGTGCTCATTTCAACACTGAAGCATTGTACATCAGAAATGGGAGCCTTAATTCTTTCCTTCTCGCTTAAATAATATCCAATAGTGCATCCCACCCAATGTTGCCTCCAGAGTTGTGATTGTTCCATTGCAGGAGATTTTCAAAAAAGAATTGGAGAACTATTTATCGGGGGTGATATAAGGATGCCTTTCTTGAGCAGAGGTTTGGAGTAGATGACCTCCAAGGTCCCTTCCAGCTCTATGATTCTATGCTTCACAGGCAAGGCTGGCTGGACAGACAACTACGCAGCCCACAACTTACCAATAAACCTCATTTCTCCATAATTATAGCCCTGAAGGTGTTGCCCTGACAGGAAATGAAACATCTGGAAAGGAAAAGCTAGCTCAGGAAGCTGCAACTCATCACTCATACTTGAACTATGTAGATTCTTTGTCACTTCAATGTCTCTTGGGTTTAACTTAGTACTTTGCAGCCTTTTAAAATAATTCTTACTTTGGCTGATGGCTAGATACTACTTCAGTCTCGTAATACTATTCAGGTATATTTACTAATATTGTGAAGGTTGAAGAAATGTTTGAAGATTTTGCTTAGACACTATTAATATTGCTTTATTTTTCATTGTTCCTTTCTTCTGGAGTATTGAGTTCATGGATGGAGCCTGCTCTCAGAGAAGCCACTTTACTTACTTTTCTTCCTTTAATTTTTTTTTTCATAAAATTATAACATACATTCAGGTAAGATAATATATGACATTTCATGCTTTGTTACCTCTTGTACAATGGGCTCTTTAGCACCAATAATATGCACATTTCATTTCATTTCAATTCACTATGTTTTCCTCCCTCCCCTTCTCCCTCCCTCCCTCCCTCCCTCCCTTCCTTCCCTATTGTGCTCTATCATTGCATTCCTCTCAGATATATTCTTAGAATTCCAGTCTCCTTTCAAAATGTTGCTTACTATACCATCCCATAAGATATCAATCGTCTGTTTTTTAGGGGCTTTTAAAGTGCAATCCTACAATATTGATAACTAAACTGGGCCTTTCCATCAGTTAAAATCAATATCGCTGGATGAGGTGGGCTCCCCATAGCTAAGCCAGCCATGTCAGTTCACCCATCAGCATTGCTGGACTGAAAGTTTCCAAAATATACATGAAACTTGATGAAATTATCAACACAGAGACCTGGGCCAGACCAACAAAAACAGAAGTGCAACTTGTCACTCCCAAGCAACCTCACTTGAAATTGCATTGATTGTATGAGTCCCTTAAAATAAAGAAGAACTCAGATCCAGTTATATTGTTGGTATTCTCTACAGATGTACTTATATATAACCAGAACAGATATCATTTCTCACTTACACCTGGTAAAACACAATTTTCCATGCCTGACCCATATTTCTAATCTTCATTAGCTGAATATTCAGGGACATGGGCATTTCAGTCTAACATATCCGAGGGCAACAAATAGCTGAACCATTTTTAGTCTTCTCTGTGTGCAAACATCTCTTTTGGATGTCAGATGGCAAAGCAAAAGAGTGAAGTCTGATAAGAATATTAGGAATGTTAAAAGCTTGCTATCTTCGTGCAAGATATGCCTGGCCTCTCCTGCATAGCATGTGAGTTCAGAAATTAATGCTGTAAACATGACCACAGCATCTAAAAGCCTTCTGTTTTATCTTCAAGTATGCACTATATTACTTGAACAGCTGCCAAGCAGGGGTTCAGTATCATTGTCCCATTGTTTGCAAGCAAACAGAAGAAGACTCCCTTGTCAGCATCAACTAATTAGTAAAACACACACACACATCAATAATTTATTTACTGCTCTATCAATACAGCCATAGACAAAACACATAACCATGTTGCCGAGGGTTTAAAGGAGATTGCTGACTTCACGTCTTTAAAATGTTAATGGTATTATAACGCACATTCTTCCTTCCGTATTCAGATATTCTCAGCTCTGATAATAAAATAGCGAGTCCCACAGACACTCCATTCACAGCTGATTTCTAAGCACAGCAGAGAAACTGCCATCAAGCATTAGAAAGAGCCAGCCACGATCTTTACAAGGTCTATTTGCCAGGTTACAGTGTGTGTATGTGTGTGTGTGTTCAGGACTCATCTTGAATGGCTACCTGCAGCACTCTAGTGGCCGTTCTTCAAAAATGCAGCATTGCAGTGAGGCAGAGGGAGGGTGGATTCACACACACACACACACACAGACACACACAAACTTCTACACTACATCAAACATCTCAGTGCCAGTGAATTGGGATTTACAGATAAGCATAGATGCTCTCTCAGGTACACTTGGTGAAAATCCAAAAACAAAAATTAAACTGAGGTCTCCTTGGTGCTCTCTGAGCTTGGTTGTCCTCTTTGTCCAGAATGTGGGTATTTCAGTTTTAGATATTTCAGTTTAAGTAGAGGTGGTATTCAGCAGCTTCTGACCAGTTCTGGAGAACCAGTCGCAGAAATTTTGAGTAGTTCAGAGAACTGGCAAATATCACCCTTGACTGGCCCTGCCCCAATCTATTCTCTGCCTCCCAGTCCCAGCTGATCAGCTGGGTTTTCTTTTGTTGTGCTGCACAGGAGAACAGAGCTGGAAAGCAGGTTAGACAGGTGGGGAGGGTTGGGATTTTGCAGTATCCTTCCCCCAAGAATGGGGTGGGAATGGAGATTTTACAGTATCCTTCCCCTGTCATGCCCACCAAGCCATGGTCACCAAGTCACACCATGCCCACCAAGCCATGCCTGCAGAACCGGTAGTAAAAAATATTGAATCCCACCACTGAGTTTAAGTATTTCAGATTAATGAAAGTCCACATTCTGGACAGAAAGGAGCACTGATTTGAAAAAGAGGTCAAAGAGGCCATCTACCTTAAGATGGAACAGCCTCCTCACAACACAAGGGGAGGGATATGGCACACTATCTATCTCCTGTTTATAACACAGTCCTATCAGCAATTCCAAGAAGATTCCACACCCATTTGCACTGAACTTCCAAGTGGCCACAACGACTCTCAGAAACAGTGCTAACAACCAAATGATTGCAAGGAATATAAATCCTCCATCCTCCACCATTCAGTTAGAACTTAAGAAGCTTCTTGGATGAGAAGTGAAACATCTTAAAAAAACGCAAAGTTTTAGTTGCCTTTTAAAAAAGCACTTTTGGGATTAACATGCCATAACCCAAATTGAGGTATGTGTGCATGTGAATATACTGTGTTTATGTGAAATTGTTGATATTGAGAGTAAATGTCTACCTGGATCAAATTTGAAATCTTTATTCCATGACATAGATACATAGGTCGTCATTTGAAGTTAGGTACAATGTCACAAATAGCTATCTTTTATTCAAAGATATTTCAGTTTAATGAAATACATAAAGCACATTTTTTTGAAGCTTAAAATAGACTCAGAGCTATTTTTGAAGGACGATAATTCCACTCTGGGATTATTTAAGGTTTTGAAATGGTGTTTCACTGAGTGAAAAATAAATTAATAGAGCATTGCAGAATGTAATGACTTGCCAAAAGTCTATATGTAATAAAATGTGCAGATTTTGGGTTTTTTTAAAATCCCTAACAGGATGATTAATTTCAGAACAAAACAAAATTACAATATAATCTATGACACAAGTTGCTGTAGTAAAATATATTTTACATCTTCCTCTGGAGGCTATGATACACCCAAATAGTTCTCTCAATCAACAATTCTATTGCTCTATAGCTAGAAGTGTCATTATACTTGAAAACCACCAGCAATGGAGAACTGACTTTCAGAGTGGAAATGTATCCTTATGCATGTCTTTAAATTATTCCTTTCACTCTGATATCACTTCTTAGCTGTTTGGGTTTGCCAATCAATCAATAAAAAGCCATACATACTGCTAAAATCCTTTCATTTCCATTAGAAACCAAAAAGTTCACTCCTTTACACAGGCTTCTGTCTCTTAACTTTCTCATATTCAGCGTCTTTCACACAGTATTTAGTAATAGAAAGGGGGCAGGGGAGGGGCCACAATAGCTGAGTGGTTAAAGATGCTGGGCTCGTTTGCTGGAAAGAGGGTGGCCCAGGACTGAGACCCAAGCACTCTGTGAGGGGGTGAGCTCCCATTACTTGCTCCAACTCCTTCCCTCCTAGTGGTTTGAAAGCATGGAAATGGGACTAGATAAATAAGTTCCACTTTGGTGGGAAGATAACAGTGTTCCGTGTTTTGCTGCATGCTCTGCACTGTGGCAAAATGTCATGCTGGCTACATGACTGCAGAAATGTTTTTCAGATAACACTAGCTTTGTCAGCTAAAAAATGGAAATGAGCAGTGGTCTCTAGAGTGAGACACAACTGGATAGGGTGAATCTTTACCTTTAATAATAGAATAATAGAATTGGAAGGGATCTTGTACTATTTGGGACAATGGGCTGTCCAAATTCTTTTTTATAAACCTCCAGTGATGGAGCACCCACAATTTCTGAAGGCAAGTCCATTTATATGTCACTGTTTCCACAAAGGGTCTTGGCAGTTTGCAGTGTCATGAAAAATTATATGTAAATGTTTGCTTTATCTGTTTTATCTGCCTTTTCAAACACAGTTGACAACTGTTGCAAAACAATACTTCCAGCAAAACGGGAAAGTTCCCCTTCCCCTTCATTGTCTGGGTCCTTCTGCTGCTGTAGGGTGGGAACTGCATTGTGACATCACTGCTCGTGCAGTGATGCTGCAAAAGCCCATCTAATTCCATCCTTGCCAGGAAAAAAAAAACCAAATACATGCCAGCTAGCTTACTCAACTTCTTTTCTGTTGGTAGCTGTCAATTCTGATTTGAAACTGAACAGCTGGAGCCTATTGTTGTTGGCTTGTTTGTTGCCAATAAGAAATGATGAAATCCATTTTTACTTTTTTTTTTTTTTGCCACCCTCTGTTTGGAATTAAAAAGGAAAAAAAAATAAAGCAGTCAATTATGTCAATTGATTTAGCTGACTATGGTGGAGATACCATTGCCATCAAGGAGAGCACCATCTAACTCTCTGGCAGGGTCAGTTCCAAAGAATGAAGAAAAGACTTTGAAGAGAAAATTGATCCAGAACAAAAATTGCTAGGCTGAAGGCCCATCCACAGAAAAAGAAAACTGCTTGAAGGTAAGTGCTATGTGGCAGATCCTAGAGAATCACCCATATGATTGGCCTGTATTTTGTTGAAATGAATATGTAAATAATTGTGTTTTTTGGGGGGAGATGGGAGTGTGACACATCAGCAGAAACAAGTTAGGCATTTTCCACATTTTTAATATGCTGAACCCCAAATCGTGCCATTCCTATTTTAAAGATATCTGTGTACCCTGCTATTGAAGGCCTTAAGGCCCTGTCACACTGGCCGACGGATGCAAAACGTTTGTAAAAAGGACACAGCAGACAAGAAAAATGGTTCGCAACATTCCGTTGTTATCCCACTCTCAAAAGGGGCAAAAAATTTGCATAACGGCAGAGCGGAAATAACACGGGTAAAGGAACGGAATCTGGGAGCGGAGGACACAGGGGGCGGATGGAAAAGCGATGCTCCATGAAGCCTAGCGATGTGAAGCAGATGAGAGCGGATGGCACCATCCGGCATAGGCTTTGCCATGGGGGGCGCCACAGGCAAAACGGATGCCAAGAAGGAAAGAGCGGCGATGCTAGAGAGGACGCGGGCGAGGCGATGAAGTGAAATGCCAGGCAGTGGAAGCCTAGCAAGATGCCTAGGCGGAAGCCTAGTGGATGGCCTAGCGTTCACTGTCGGATGTGGGAGAGGATGCTTGCGCAGCCGCTGTGATATATAAGGGAAAGGGCAGCTGCCGGGCAAGCAGGTGGCACAGCATTCAAGGAAAGACCTGCTTCCAGACACTCGACTGGCCTTGCCAGGCCTGCCTGCCTTGCACAGCTGCCTGCTGCATGCCTGCCAGCCTTGCTAGGCGCAGCGCTTGGCTGGCCTGCCCTTACCTGCCCAGCTCTGCTAGCCAGCTGCACCTGGCCAGTCTTAGCTGTCTGCACTGCGCTCGCCAGCCTGCTTCGCAGGCCTCCACTCGCCTGCGCAGCGCTATGCTGTCTGTTGGTGGCCTGCAGCAGCGCTGCTTTCCAGCCCTTGGTGGCCTGGCCTTCACTGAAACCAGGCCTGTCCCTGCGCAGAGCTTGCTGCCTAGCTTTCCTGGCCAGTACTGCTGCTAGCATGCCCAGGCTGCTGCGCAGGCCGCAACCCGACAAGGCATGGGGAAGAAGAGAAAGCCTCATTGTCCGAATGCTGCTGCAGCCGGCTGGCAAGAGGGACAGGGCCACCATCCCACCCCTTGGCCCTCACTCTGGTTCTGCTGGGGCTTCTGTAGCATGGGCTCGCTCTTCTGGGGCTGGAGCTTCTGTGGCTTCTGCTTCTGGAGGAGCTGCTGCTGCTGCTTATGGTGGTGGTGTTTCTGCTGTTGACTATGCTGATGCTGCACCCCAGTGGGGCTTCAGACAAGCACTCCAGCACCAGTCTCACCCCTGAGACTGAGCGACCAAGAGGAGTGACAGGGACTCATTTTTGTTTCATAGCTTGTGGTGAATAAAGTCTATCTTTGATTCACACACTTGCTTCATTTCTTTTTTTTTAATAAAGTCTTGGTGGAAACTTTTAG
>BHFT01001335.1:0-10872 GCA_004320025.1 Laticauda laticaudata
GGATGGAACATTTTCTCGTCTGCTGTGTCCTTTTTACATACATTTTGCATCCGTCGGCCAATGTGACAGGCCCTTTAAATACTTTAATACACCTGCTAGTCTAAAAAGCTAATGAACTTATTTTGCAACAATGGGGAAAAATACATTTACAACCTTCCTGACTTTAGATAAAGCAAAAAGCATAATACCTTTTGAAATGAATGCATGAATGAATAAAAATAAATACATATTTGTTATTTTTAAAATGTTTAAATTATTGCAATCTGATCCACTACAGGAAGGAATGTATCTGGGGTGAGATTCAAATTTTTTAACAACCAGTTCTGTGGGCGTGGCTTAGTTGGTGAGCGCAGCGTGGGGTCATATGACTGGGTGGATGTGGCTTGGTGGTCATGTTATTGACTGGGCGTGGCCAACTCGATATTATTGAGGTACGCATCTCCTCACCTGGCATCTCATGACTGTGGGGATGCTGCAACAGTTGTAAATGTGAAAAATGTCATAAGTCACTTTTTTCAGTGCCATTGTAACTTTAAATGGTCACTCCATATAAGCAAAGTACCAGCAAGGGAGGGGAAAAAAACTCCAGAGAAGTTCCTGAGACAGGAAGTCTAGTCCTGCCAAGAATGTAATAAGGGTTAATGGNCTGCCAAGAATGTAATAAGGGTTAATGGAGAGGCAGTTTCTGTAAGCAACACCAGAATGTTTCCTTCCTGCCTTCCTTATAGGATTAGGCCAGTAATTTTTTCTAACAACCGGTTCTCCGAACTGCTTAGAGAACTGGTTCTAGAGAATAGGTGTGAATAGGTGTGAATCCCACCCCAGAATGTATCCCTCTCTTTTCTATGCGACATTGGAATGAAAGATGAAGTTTTAACAGTTTTAAAATTTGGGGGACTGAGTTCAAATTTGAGCACATTTAAAGAAGATTTTAAAAATAATAGGACTGAAGTTATTCAAGACAAGCAGTGTTAATTGTTTCAGTGGGTGTAAGTTGTTACAAATTTTGAATTCATCCAAATATACTGTATTTAGGAACTAGTCTAAAAATAAAAACCATTTCAGTATATACACATCTTTCTATGTTATCATTAGCAGAGAAGCTTAATAAATAATGCTTGACATATTTTGCTGTTTTAATAATAGCAACATGATAGATGCAGCAAATAAAAATATGAATGATGTGCTTGCTCTAAAAATAAATAGGGGAAGACTTGGTCATGGAACCATTTTGCACTGAGGATATCAGATCAGTATTTGTTAGGGCCAAACTTTTTAAATAATTTCTCTCCAAATTGGCACTCTACAGATTGGATTTCAAGTAATATTTTGGCCATGCAACATAACAGTGACATTTGCTTTTGTTGATGAAGAAAAATGGAATGTAAAGTCTAATGCTTCTTGAAGGTACCAGGTGGGAAAAAAAATGGCTTAAAAAAGATTTGTTGGTCCGTGTCAACTGTGCCACACCCATTATCTGAAACAACTTGCTCTCTCTTGCTTCATGATATGGTTGACTTTGACTGGAATAAGTTACTTTCTATAATTCACTGCGCCAACCCTCAACAACATTTCTATCATAGCAGATCTAGCCATCTGATATGAACTTTAGCATGTTCACCATCGTCTGTTCTATTTTTGACCTGAGCAAAGAAAGGGAATATGCAGAGTACAGTAAATAGAGAGCAAACCTTATCTACCTGTGTTACTACTGACTGGAAGAAACTGGTGTTTATCTTATTTTAGCCCTGGCAGCCAAACAGGTAATCATTTATCTTTTTGGAAAATAGAATGCAAGGTAGCCCTTGACTTATAATTATTGGTTCAGTGACCATACAAAGTTACAAAAAAGGTGATTTGCAACCGTTGCAGCATCCTCATTTTCACATGATCAAAATTTGGACATTTGGTAATTGGCGTGTATCCCAGGGTCAAGTGGTCATCATTTGTGACTTTCCCACTCAGTTTCTCATAAGCAAAGTCGGTGGAGGAAATGAGGCTTGCTTAATGACTGGGTGATTCAGTTAACAATTATAGTGATTTGCTTAACAACTGTGGCAAAAATGTGGTAAAACTGGGCACAACTGACTTAGCAATCACCTTGCTTAGCAACAAAAATTCTGATGCCAGCTATGATTGTAAGCTGAGGACTACCTTTGATATCACTTGCTTATCTCAAAGAATTTTTGTAAAACTGACTGAATAACTTATCAAAGTCAAATCATGTAAGTATAGGTTGCTATTGTTCCACAGTGCCACTCAGAAAATCATTCTTTTCTCCATGACTGTCAGAATAAATTAACATTTAGGTTAAATAATCTCTCTCTCTGTGTGTTTTCAATTAGGAAGTTGAACAGAAGGGACTGTCATCAGATTTTGTTCCTCAGGCTGGTTTAAAAAGATCTCTGACCTCTTATCCCAGAAGAGGACTAGTCTTGTTTTGCTTTCTAAATAATGCTATTTCATTTAATATGAATGAGGTTGTTCTCTAACTGTGTGTGGTGCTTTAACTGACAGATAGGCAAGGCTGAGGCTCGAGAAGGATGGGGAGATAAAGGCAGGGAGGAGACAAGGGGGATGAAGTGTGACAGAAAGAGATAACACAACCACACAGGAAATAGATACATCTGGATTGACACAAAAGGAAAGGAACAGATGGGCAAAAAGAGAAGAAATGAGATAATCAGAGAAAAACTGAGGGGAGCAAGGAATCTGAAGGACATAGTCTGAGACAGCCTACTCCCCATTTAGCCAAAGGGCCACTTTTTGACAACAGGGCTAAGTCTTAGAATGAGGGCAACCTTCACTGACCCTTCACCATTCAATTGTCTTAGATAACAATAGAATGACAAGAGATGATGGGACAACATACTCCTGGGTACCAGTTCAAGAAAGGATAAACTACGTCAAATGACAATATCAGAAGACAATAGCTATTATAGGAACTACAACTACACTTCCCGAGTGAATGGCTATTCCTAACCCTGAAGCATCTGGAGGTAAGGAGGTTTCTGGGTCTCAAAATCAGTGGATAAGTTGGCTTCTGTTCTGATCTGCATCTTTTTATATATTCAGTAGTACAAATAGCTGGAGAATGTAGAAAATCAAAAAGATGCTTAGATAGAAAATATATGTATCCTATAGAAGAAAAATCATTGGGAATTCATATTTGTATCAGATGCAGAGGTGGTATTCAGCAGGTTCTGACCAGTCTGGAGAACCACTAGCGGAAATTTTGAGTAGTTCAGAGAACCTGCAAATACCACCTCTAACTGGCACCGTCACTATCTATTCTCTGCCTCCCTAGTCCCAGCTGATCGGCTGGCTCTTCTTTTGTTGCCCTGCACAGGAGAACAGAGCTGGAAAGCAGGCTAGTGGAGTTGGCGAGGGAATGGGATTTTGCAGTAACCTTCCCCCAGGAGTGGGGTGGGAATGGATATTTTACAGTATCCTTCCCCTGCCACGCCTGCCATGCCATTCCCATCATGTCACACCACACAATGGCCACAAAGCCACGCCCACAGAACTAGTAGTAAAAAAATTTGAATTCCACCACTCATCAGATGTTTCCCATTTCCTTAGCAGTTAACCCCCTTGAGGTCAGTAAGGGTTATTTTCATATAAGTATGAGAATAACTGACTGCCAGACCATGTGGTGACACAGAACTAAATTGCAGCTTTGAATGAAAACCAAATATAATCATTAACTTCAATTCATCCATCAGTTTGTTTTTGAGCACACATTAGACTGACATATATATATCAGGCTAATATGTGCTCAAAAGCAAACTGATGGATAAATATAAATATCTGAGGAACACACAAAGAAATAATAGTAGTAGAAATAATAACAATAACAATAACTATTGGGTCATGAAGTCCAAGTATTTGCTGAAGAAGCATTCCAAACATACTTTCAAATCTCCTAGCCCCTCCTCTTTTCTCAGCTAAGTCAGGTGTGCTTGCGTATAAAAAGCTTCCAGCATTGGCTATATTTAGCAGTTGATTACCATGCATGGATTTATTACCCACTGCTAAGAAGCTGCAATGCAGCTAGTTTCAGGATGAAGGGTTAGGAAAATGTATGTGCAAAAATGCTGCTGAGATGGAAATGATGGTGGAAAAAGTTTAAGAGAGTCAAGGAATGATGAACCCCACCTGCCACCCTGCTGAGCCATCTGGTACAGAAGGATTACATATAACTTAAGATAAGTGTAACCACATTGCTAAATCTCCTCTCCTCAGTGAAGAACCATTTGAATAAGGGGCATATCTACACAGCTGTGACATGATGTGGCCCACAGGTACTTTCCACTTGGAAGATCATATGTGATTTCTAGGAGTGGCAAAAATCTGAAGATAAAACAAAATGTGCAAAACCTTCTCAGCTGATGGCTGATGAAATTGCAACTATTATATTTGTTTTGTCCGGAAAAACACGAGGTAGACCGGGTTCCAACAGCAAAGTCTTTATTTCATAGCAGTAGTTGAGAAAAGGAACATGCTCAAGCCGCGCCCAGTTCTTTTATACTTTTTTCCCTGCCGGCTTGTAGCCAATGACATTTGTTTGAGTTTGCCGCCTTCCGCGGCTTCAGGGACTGGTTCCTTTTGAACCAATTCCACTTTTGTTTTAAAAACCAATCAAGAATGTATTATTTGAGCTAGTTATTTGCATACGAACACCCCTCCCCTCTTAGTTCAGTCCTACGTCGTTTGGTAGTCTCGTAAGTAGGCGGGCTTCTTTTGACTCGACTGGACCTGCGCGGTTCATTCTTTGTTCGTGTCTTCAACCGGTTCAGATGGTGGTGTTGTTTCCTCTGTACTCTCCCTGAACCGTCTGGCGAAGGGCGAGGCCGCCATTATGGATTGCCACCTGAGTCTGTTCAGGCCGGCGGCTTTGCCACTCCTCCTGTTTCTCTCCGGCAGGTTGACTTGGCCTTGGCGCGGCCTCCTCGGTGGACTCTTTCTCGCAACTTTTCTTCCAAACAGGAGGTCTCATTTGCTCTTTTTGGCTAATTTGCTTTTCGGCTTTGTTTTAAACGCGTTCTTTATTATTTTTCGGCGTTTCCCCCCCCTTCTTTGGTTTGAATTTCCGTCGTTTTTTTTTGTAATTGCTTGGTTGTGTTTTTATCATTTCGTATCTATATTTCGGGACCGGAGCTGGTCAATGTGCCGCTTCCAACTTCCCTTTCATCGTCTACCGTTAATCGGTAAGACTTGGACCTGTTATGTCTGTAACTTGTCCCGGTAACCATAAGGGGTCCAGTAAAAATTTTGCATAACCAAATCGCCAATTTGAAACTCCTGAATCGTTGTAGAAGGAGTCAGGGGGTTTTCAGGTGTGAATTTGGATGTAAACCGGTTCTAGGGTGCGATCTAAGTTTTCTCCCATCAGTAGTTTTCAGATGGGGTTTTGGTGTGTGGTACTTGGTGTTATATGTTGGAGGGTGAGTAGCCGGTTTATTTTGCTTTTGGACGTCCCAGTCCATCTTTTCCAAACCCCTCCTTAGTAACCTGACCCATTTCTTGTTCAGCCCTACCGTTTGCACGGGATGCGCGCGGCGCTGTGAGGGCAGCCATGTCTTATACCTAGGAGCTAGTATTGTTCGAATTGAAGGCTGGTTAGTTGTGGTCCATTTATCGGACACTAGTACGTCCGGTCTAGGCATGGGTTGCAAAAAGTTGTCTATTCCCTTTATTACCATTTCTGTTGTCGTTGATGGCATGATTTTAACCTCTAGCCAATTGGAGTATGCATCCACGACAATCAGAAACGTGTGTCCCTTTGTAGGGGCCCGCGAAACTCTATATGGATCCACGAACCAGGGGCCCCTTGAACTTCCCAGTCCCTTATAGGTGCTTTTGGAGGAGATGGGTCTGACTCTCTGCATTTGTTGCATGAGTTTACCCAATATTCAATGTCCTTATTTCAATGCCGGCCACCAGACATAACCTCACAGGCCTTTTCATTTTAACAATTCCCGGGTGTCCCTCATTGCAGCATACCAAGTACCCTGGGTTTGCAATTGTTTGGAATAATTACCCGCTCACCCCACAGTAAAACAACCCCTTTTCTATCGAGAGTTCGGTTTGTCTGGTCCAGAAAGGTTTAAAAGTCTCGGTTTTTTTGATTTCCGCCAAGCCTCTACTCTACCCAGTTAAGTACGCGGGCAGTCAGTGGAGTCTTTTGCAGTGGCCTCTGGCGACATCATTCGCGGAGATGGGTAGATCAGGGCAGCGTCTCTATCTGTAGGGCAGTCATTCAATTGGCCGGCAGGGTCTGTCTTCCATTCTTGGCAATGGTGCTTCTGCTCAAAGCGTCCGACATGGAAATTTTTCCCTGGCCGGTGTATTAGGGTGTTTGAATAGGCATCTAGGGAACTCCGACCACCTAGTTCATTCTTGGAGACAGGATATTTGGTGTGGGCTTGTTTCCCGCCAAAATTCAAGTACAGTTGTGGTCCTGTGACATTTAGAAAAGCCCCCATACAGGTATTCGTGGAAAATGCATACCCAGCGACAATGCTAAGGCTTCTCTGTCCAGTTGGTAGTTCCGCTCGGCTTTTGACGAGTTTTGAATAGTACGCGATGGGGCGCCTCTCTTCGTCCGGGGAGTTGTGGCTCAGGATGGCTCCGACTCCAAACGGTATGAAGCGTCACAGGTCACTTCTCAATGTAAGGTGTCGCTAAATGAATGAGAATGAGTGTCAAGTTAGCAAGTTTTTTTTATTTGTGAAAGGCTTTTTTTTCTTGACCCCAAGTCCAAATTTGCTTTCTTCCAGTAACCGGCTGTAGCTGGTCTGCTATGTAGCCTTATTTGGTAGGAAAAACATTATAAAAATTTATCAGACCCAGGAATGCTTGTAACTCGCTTTTGTTCTTGTTCTTGTGCTGTCTTTTATGGCTTTAGTTTTCTTTTCTAAGGTGGGTTATACCCTCTCCCGTCTATTAAATAGCCCAGAAAATTCCCCCGATGCTCTTTTTAGCCAGGCAGCACTTTCTCTTTTTTACTTTAATCCAGCTTCCCTGAATTTAGTTAGTACATCTTTAAGTCTATGTATTTAGTTGGGTTTTCGTTTTTTTGCTGATATTAGGACGTCGTCGAAAATACTCGTACGACTCCTTGTATGCCGTTTAGGGCGTTTCCATTAGGCTTTGAAAAACGCCTGGTGGCCACCACTGACTCCAAATTGAGTCTCTTACATCTGAATGCCCCTTTGTGTGTAACTATGGTCTGTGCTCTGCTGCTTTCGAGGGTCTACTGGAAGTTGTGATACGCCTGTGCCAGGTCGAAATTTGGCAAAAAATTTTCCCCCCCAGGAATGTAGCAAGTAGCTGGACTATGGCACCGGGTATGACGCTCTGTTTGTAGTGCGTGTTCAGGGTAGCCTTGTAGTACCACAGATTCAAATTGCACCCATCAGGCCTTAATAGAGTGTGACTTATCGGCGTTTCCCATTTGGCATGGCCACAGGCTCTAGCACCCCCTGAGGCTACTAGTTTATTTAGCCTGTTCCTCAAATTTTGGCTTTAGCAAATGGGACTCGCCTGGGCTTTTAGTCTTTTTGGGGCTACCTGGGGGTCTAGGACTGAAGGAAATAGGTTCCCCGACTAACTTGCCAAGTGAGCCGTCGGAACTGACGTCTTGGAATTCCCGGATTAGGTCTTCTCCCGTAGTCGGTTGTGCTCACTCGGGGTCTATCCCGTCATCCGATGCCCAAGCTGGCGCGAACCATTCGATGCCCAGGAGGCATCGGTCTATCTCGAATCGGAGTAGGTTGAGCGGAAGTTACCTCGATCGAGTTGAATAGGCCATGGCGAACACCGGTTCGGTTCCCTCGGTATGTCCCTTGAGTGTTAGCCGCTGCGGGTTTTTAAGTTTGTTGGTCGGATGTCAGGGGACTAGTTGCGTTAATGGCTGTTCCAAGAGACCATGGACAGGAAAGATCCCGAGTCCACTTCCATTTCGCAGGGCTTCCCTTCAATTCTGGACGGTTATGTAACTTTCTTTCCGCTTCCGTCTTAGCGCTCCCTATGTAAACAGTTGATGTGTATTCTCTCTTGTTGCAGGTTTGCTTGTTCCGCAGCCACTTTCTTCAGTCGCCTGGGCTCGGCTCGTGTGGGGAATTGTTGCGTCTCGTTGGGCTGTATTTTTTTGTTCCTGCAACCTCCGACTTTCGATATGCCTCGTTTCTTGCAACTTCTGCAGATGGCATCGAGAAACCTGCCCATTCAGCTCTTGGTGACTTCCTCCACAGCCAGCATTCCCGCCAAAATCTCTTTCCGCGCTCTTGTTCTGCCGCGTACATACGGTGGACCTCTCGTCTTCTTCGTCTGATTCGGACGTTTCGCCATAGTCTTCGTGGTGAGTGGTAACGGAGATTGTTTCTTCCCTGTGGCCAGGTTTGTTTCATCTCGTGCTTGTGTTCATCTGTTTCATTGTAACGGCCGATTTTTTCGCGGGCTTCTGCGGCTGTGGCTTCCGCGATGGCCTCAGCTAAGTTGTATTTAGGCTTGTTCAGTAGCTTGCTTTTGTGCTGTTGAATTCACTTAGTCCCAACACCACTCGGTCTCTCATAGCCTCATCAAGGTTTAGGAATTCGCACTCTCCCCCTATTTGTCGGAGAGGCAGCTACGAAATCAGCTACGGTCTCACCTTCTCTTGGTCTCTCTGGTAGAATTCGTGCCGTTTTTATGAGGTTGGACACCATCGGTGCATAGTGCAGCTTTCCAGGCAGTTCTGAAGTTCGCGACCATGTTAATTGTTTAACATCTCGGGGCTTCGCCAGGGCTTTAGCCATTTTGAAAACGTCGGTCCGCAGGCTTAAAAACGGCTCTCTTGCGTTGTTCTGAGATGTTCCTGCCATCTCATTGCTTTCCCAGATACATCTGGAAACGGTCTGCATAGGAATCCCAATCCTCTTCGTTGGGATTAAAAGCGTCGGGCGGGCGGTGCAATTGTTCCCAGCCATCTGTGTGGTCGTCTGGAACTTTCTCTCCACCGCTGCTCGGGTTCTTCGCGTTTACGGCACGATCCCACCTCGTCGCCGATGTTTTGTCCGGAAAAACCGAGGTAGACGGGTTCCAACAGCAAAGTCTCTTATTTAGTAAGCAGTAGTTGAGATAAAGAACATTGGCTTCAAGCCGCGGCCAGTCTTTTATACTTTTTTGCGCCGCGGCGGGCTTGTAGCCAAATGACATTCTGTTTGAGTTTGCCCTTTCCCGCGCTTAAAAGGGATTGGTTCCTTTTGAACCAATCCCTTTTTGTTTTAAACAACCAATCAGAATGTATTATTTGGAGCCAGTTATTTGCATACAGAACAATATTATCTTTTACCAGCAAGGCAAGTCCCTGACTGGGAAAATGCTGGAGCAAAAATTGAAAATATGTCAGATAATACTATAGATTTGGTGAGACTTTCAAAGCCAAAATAATTGTGGATAATAGCAAAAACTAATTTAAAAGTATAGAAAATTAGCACCCAGCCCTCTCCTAGAAGAATGAAATATTCTTGGAAATATTAAAAAGGCAGAATATTATATTTCCCTGGATGAGAAAAGGAGAAACTAAGACTGGGCCAGGCTACCTGCAAGACAATTAGACCTTCAGCTCCAGGGTGATGGGATTAAGACATGACCCTCAGGACATAATAGGATTAGCCCTCTACCCATCTAGCAGAAGAACTTGCTGCATTGTGAAATCACCTGGGGACATTACATCACCCAGCAAGATTCAACCAAACTTAATTCAGATAAAAGTTAGCTATGACCCCTGCATAGCCCCATGGGAGTCTGACTGCAGCCAAGAGTATACATTTCTTGCACAGGAACAGGAAGCTCAAGGGCAAGGCCCAAGGGAGGATATAAATTTCTCTTCATCAATAAACCATCTTCCCATTCAGCCTCCATGTTTCCAGTGTCTTTTCCCCCCTTGGAACTGAATCCAGATGGATATTTCTTCCAACAAAGTTTTGCTTAGATTAATTTTTTTGGCCAGGGCTGTATGGTTTGAATCCTTTCAGATACATAGTGGATTGTGGCTACCATTATTTCTCATCAATTGTGCTGACTATTAGAAATAAAAACAAATGGAAGGGGAGGGTTCTGTTTAGCCTATCCATGACTGTGAAGAATGACACATTTCTTTGAAACCCAAAATACCTAACCTAGTTACTGAGTTATCCCATTTTCTGAATTTGCTTAATACACTATAACACAGGATTAATGGGTCTAAGTCTACATGGAGGGAAGTAAGCAGTGGAGTGCCACAAGCTTCTGTCTTAGGCCCAGTACTTTTCAATATCTTTATTAACGACTAGGAATAGCTAGGAATAGCTAACACCTGGAAAGATAGGGTGACAGACTAGAACACTGGGACATATCTAACAAAATGAAATTCAGTGTAGAGAAAAAGTAAAGTTCTACACTTAGGTAAGAAAAGCCAAAAGCACATATACAGTGTTCCGTCCAGAAAAAACGCGAGGTAGGCCGGGTTCCAACAACAAAGTCTTTATTTGTTAACACAGTAAAGAAACGGAGCCTTGGCTCAAGCGTGCGAGCCCTTTTATATGTTTCCTGTCTGCGGCTTTGTACCAATGACAAGCATTTGGTTTTGCCGCCCTTGAGCTAAGCTTCGTGATTGGTGGTCTTGAGACCAAGTGCCGCCGTTGAGCTTTTGTTAAACAATCGGAATGCAGTATTTGGAGTCTACTTATTCCTGTACGCATCTCCTGCCTTCCTCTCAAGTTCAGTCCGTCCTACGCTGGTTGATGTAGGTCGCGGCAGGGTAGGTGGGGCTTCTTTTTTGATTTGACGACTTGCGCGTTTCATTATCTCGTCGAAGAACTTTCGACTGGCTCCCGCGATCGGGTT
>BHFT01001336.1:0-28342 GCA_004320025.1 Laticauda laticaudata
TCTGAGCGGATGAAACGTCAATAAACGGATGCTGGACGGATAGAGAGGAAGCAAAACATATGCAGTGAGTACAGAATGGATACATCGCATTAACCAATGGATGACAAGTGTTTTCTTCCATTTTACATCCTCTTTCCATCCGTTGGTGCAGTGCGACCGGGGCTTTAGACAGATGTGCATATACTCAACATGCTGGGTTAAGTAAGACTCTCAAGGATGACCGATAGTTCTCATCAAGCCATTTATTTAACATTGCAGAAAAAAAGTTATAAAACACTAAATAACTTGAATAAGGATAGTCCTAGAATCTAATGGCATATCTGTTAGGGTGAGACTAGTAAGGGTTTAGTCTGGTAAGATTCCTCCTATTGTGTGAGAAAATACAGATCTGAACTCTCGTTGAATTCTTCTTTGTGCCCTTAAACTTGACTCAACCAACTCAGTAATCCATTGGATCATTGTTTCAAGGGCACTTCCTTACCCTAAACAGAAAAAAAAAACAATCAAAGGGAAGATAAAGAAGCAACAAAGAAAAANTAGGTACGAATAAATAGGGACAATAGGACAGGGACAGTAGGCATGATTTTGCCCTTATGCACATCCCTTACAGATCTCTTAGGAATGGGGTGAGGTCAATAGTGGATAGTTTGAGGTTAAAGGAGTGGGGGTTAGAGGATGTAACAAAAGAGTCAGGTAGTACATTGTTAAGAAAAAAATCAAGTTCTTTTATCTAGTCGCTCACCACTCCACCGCTCCAGTGCAAAACTTAGATCCCGGCAGCTTTCTGTCTTCAGGGCAGCCATTTTAGACTGCCGCTTCTCCCTGTCTTCCAGGGGAGTAATACCTAGCCAGGGAGAGGAGATGTGGCTCCCCTTGACCCAGCTGGCAGTCTCCCCCTCTTCGCCCACCCCTCCGAAGTGGGACCCTTCCAACAAGGGAAACATGGACCCAAGCTGCACACAAGTGTGGTCTCTGACCGTCATCAACGGAAGCACCATTGGAAGCCAGAGCAGTTTACATTGTGTTTGTATCTGGTGTATGTTCTTGTATTGTTGCGGTTGAAGCTGAAGTAGTCATTAAATTGTAGGACACTGTAGCAGATAATTTTACTTCTAGAAGGCTAGGGTGGAACTATATTATTTGATCTCCAGTGGCTGAAGTAGTTGCTGATCTTAGCCTCCAGAAAGCTAGGGAAGGATTCCTGAAGCTTCTGGCAGCAGCACAGCAGCACTGAAGCGGAGGTTCTATTCAGCAGGTTCTGACCAGTTCTGGAGAACCGGTAGCGGAAATTTTGAGTCATTTGGAGAACCGCCAAATACCACCTCTGCTGCCCCAGCTCCATCTATTCTCTGCCTCTCAAGTCCCAGCTGATCATTTGGGTCTTCTTTTGTTGCCCTGCACAGGAGAACAGAACTGGAAAGCAGGTTAGTGGGCTGATGAGGGAATGGATTTTGCAGTAACCTTCGCCCAGGAGTGGGGTGGAAATGAGAATTTTGCAGTATCCTTCCCCTGATACACCCACCAAACCATGCCATGCCCATCAAGCCATGCCCACAGAACCAGTAGTAGACAATTTTGAATCCCATCACTGCACTGAAGTGACCACAAATGTTCCAGTCTCACAGGGATTGAGTTGGAAACTGGTTATTCGTAACTATGTAGTTTGTTTGAGGAAAAATGAATTCGTCAATGTTCATTCTGTTTTGAAAGCAGAACCCAAATCAAATGGTAAAGCAAACCATCTCTTTTTCGAATAAATAATGGACTTGTTCTCCCTGGACATGAAAAAAATTACATACATATGTTTTTTTTATATATTTTAAGCCCTTTGTTCTTGCTGTTATTTTTCAAGCAGTTTTTATAAAAACTGCATTTGTGTCAAAAACACAATTATCAGTAAGGAAATTTTATATTTCAATCAATCCTTTCTCTGATTGTGTTTGAACAATGTCCACAGCTGTATGGATTCCTAGGAATAGCAGCCAATCCATGTCATCATCATTAATAATGTCATATGCTTCACATTTGCACTTTGGCACAAGAAGAGAACTGTTGAATGTCTACTTACTTTTGCTTTGTGACTCTATGAGAGACGAATCATATGTTTCTGGGAATTATTTTGCAGAGCTTGAAGACAGCATATTGAAAGCAGCTGGTGTATATAAATGAGCAATTGCTTCAACTTGAAAATGATCATTGTCAAGTGGATTGTAACAATCGAAACAGTGCAGGTTAAGATCTGCCTGGTTGCTCTGTGTCACCAAAAGGTTGAAGGAACACACTCAGCAAATGCAAATTAAGTATTTTTAGAGAGTGAATGTCTTAATCCCTGATTAACATATTTAAAATAAAGGCTTAAAATAATGGCTTTCACCATAGTTTGTGACTGAGAGTCCTATTAAACTCACTCACACAGAGAGAAAGAGAGAGGCATGGCATTTTCTTTTTCATGAGATGGGAATTTGGCAGTGCGGTTGCTGAACACTAATCTGCCTTGGTGATCTCATGATTTTGATAAGTTGGAACTGGTAGAAACCATAATGTATTTTAAAATCAGGACATTATATGTCCAGAAGATTGTAAAGTTTGTCAGAAAAAGAGAGGCTAAAGAAAGAGCACAGCAGTGATAAAGGAGAAATCAGTCTATTTATGCATTTTTTTTAGTGTGTATATGTATGTATATGTATGTATATATGTGTGTGTGTGTGTGTGTGTGTGCATTTACATTAGCCAGGTGACTACAGTTTGAGTACAAATTAATTGTTTGGCTGCCAATAATTGCTAAGCTGTTTTACCACAGGGGAATAAATTAACTTCCCACTCAGAGAGGTTCAACTGCATTCTGCAGCAATATATAGGGATTTTCCTTCCACTGATATTTCTTTGTACTTGTGTGTCACTATGGGGAAGGTTCAGCACCAGCTCAATTCACTTGACAGATTGACAACTTCAGTTATTAATTTACGGCAAGAAAAGCCGTAAAATGGGTCAGAACTCACTTAACAAATGTTTCACTTAGCAATAGAAATGTTGGGCTCATTTGTGATTGTAAGTTGAGGGCTTATGCATATTTTCTCATCAAAGTGATACCTATTTATCCATTTGCATGCAATATGCTTTCAGATTGCTAGGTGACAGGAGCTCACAGTGTCAGTAACACAGCACTACAAAGTGCAAGACTTGAACTGTTGGAGTACAGACCTTCTCCAGTGTCATTAAGCCACTGAAGCATTGCACCTCTCTATTTTTACATTTTGAAAGATAACAGTCTAAATCAGGTTATTTGTTTGAAATGTTGCAAGATTTAACATCTTTCATTGACCAAAGGTATGCTGTGTATACTCTAAACTTATGTTATGATTTTTAAATTATCACTTTAGAAACAGAAACAAATATTGTCCTTGGCATATAACAGTAAGAACACTGACTGTGTTCTGTATGAAACTTGGTAGGTTCCAAGTTCCTCTTTCTGACTGGCCGAAAAGACCACTCACGGATTGGTTATTCAAGAACCAATCCGGGAAGCCCGCCAAATGATGGGAACAGTCAAAAGAGTGTCATTGGCCACAAGCCGCAGGCAAGCCGCTATAAAAAGGGCTGCTACAGCTTGGGCTGTTGTTCTGTATACTTTTGCCTTGCAAGTTAAATAAATAGTTGTTTGGAACCCGGTCTCACACGCTTCTTTCTAGATGGAACACTGGTGATGAAGGTGGGATCATCGTAGAAGGTGAGACCGAAGCACGCCGTGATCTGAACCAAGCAAGAGAGATGGCCAGTAACAATGTGCCACCTGCATCATTCAAACCTGATGAGGAGGATTGGGAATCATATACTGAACACTTTCTTATGTTTTTAGAAAGCAAGGAAATGGAAGAAATTTCAGACCAAAGGAAGAGGGCTGTCTTCCTTACACACTGTGGACCGGCCGTCTTTAAAATGGCGAAGGCGCTGGTGAAACCCAGAGATGTCAAACAGATGGCTTGTTCTGACCTGAACAGAACGCTCCGAGCACACTACGCACCAGTAGTCTCAAATTTAATAAAAAGGCACAAATTCTATAAGAGGGACCAGAAGGAGGATGAAACGATCGGAGATTTTGTAGCAGCCTTGAGACACATCGGAGGAGCCTGTGAAGTCCCAGAACATGGACGAGGCCATGAGGACCGCGTGGTCCTTAGTTGAAGGACACTAACCCTTCAGAGCAAACTCCTGATAGGACAAACATAACCATGGCCGAGGCCATGCAGAGGCAACCGCCACCGAAGCAGCAAAGAATAAGCAGCCACCATGCGGCAAATGAACACAATTCCAGACCTGCCAACCCAACCCAGGGAGAAGAAGGCAGAGGGAGGAAAGAAACAGCCCACAGTGACAGACCACTACAAAAACATCGAATCCCAGAGTGATACCAAGGATGATGATGAAGAACGTCCATAAGACTCCATTCAGATAAAAAATGGCCAGAAAAGAGAAGAAATCGGCAGGAGTTTCAATGTGCAGGCTGCAGAGGCAACCACCAGCAAGCTGAATGCAGGTTCCTTGATGCAATATGCAGGGCTTGTAATAAAAGGGGCCCATCGAAAGGGTCTGCTGCAACAAAAAGAGCTATAGTCCAAAAAGATGTGGCAGCACCCCCTCCAGACATGAAGAAAGACAAGCCAGCAGCAGATGGAACCATAACAAGAAGAACCGGTGACAGAGAAGAAATGCATCAGACAGTCACCATCCGGCAATGCCAGGGTGGAGAGCAGAAAGAAGGTTTGGATAGAGGTGAGCTTCGAGGGGAGGCCCTGCGAGATGGAAGTCGACTCAGGGTCGTTCCTATCCATGGTATCCTAGAATACCATCCAGCTCCTGATACCGAACATTAAACAAAGAGAACTACAGAAACAAAAACTAGTGTTAAAAGACTACAAGGGAAATCGAATTCTGGTAGTAGGCCTTGGACATTTCCTCGTCAAATTTAAAAACCATGCTGAAATCTGCCTCTGACCATAATTGACCGAGACCGCCCTAGTCTGCTAGGATCGAATGGTTCGTGCCCCTAGGAATTGGGGTGACCAGGATCAACCGCATCGCAACAGCCAACTGGAGGAGAGCCTGCTACAAGAATTCCAATATGTTTTCGAAAGGGACTCTAGGCAAGTACAAGGAGACCCCAATTTCATTTAGCTTAGACCCAAAAATAGCCCCCATCCGTTTAAAGGCCAGATATATACAGTCGCACTAAAACCAAAAACTGATGAGCAACTGAATAAATTAATAGCTCAAGGGGTTTTTGAGCCAATCGACCATGCCAGGTGGAAACACCTATCGTCACAAACGGTGAAAGCCAGATGGGTCAGTGTGCATCTGTGAGACTATAAGGCAACCTGAACCATGCACTCCAACAAAGCGCATACCCAGTACCGGTAGTGCAACATTTACTGCACTCGCTAGGGAGGGGAAAATTTTTTTGCAAAGCTCGACCTCAACACAGGCATATCAACACTACCCGTTGATCCTATTACAGCAGAGGCACAGATTATTGTAACACATAGAGGGCCATTCAAGTGTAACCGCCTCCAATTCGGCATTAGCCTTGCCCAAGGCATGTTCCAAAGCCTCATGGAATACCTACTAAACAAGAATCAAAGGTGTCGTCCCTTAACTTTGACGATGTACTGTCTCAGCAAAAAATGCCAACACAGCTAGAGACCAGATTAAGAGAAGTATTAACAAGATTTAGAAAATTCAGGCCTCAAAGTAAAAAGAGAGAAGTGTGAATTAGCACCAACCAGGTCAAGTTTTGGGCTAATTTAAATCGATGAACAAGGCATTCAACCCCACCGAAAAAAAAAGTGAAGGCTATAAATGACGCTCTAGGCCCAGGAACAGACTGAGCTTCAAGCATTCCTAGGCTCATAAATTTTTACAACCATGTTCCCATAAGGCAACAGTAGCAGAACCCCTGCATCGACTGCTAGATAAAAAAACCACTTGGACATGGGGCTACCCGGGAACAAAAAGCTTCCAGGGTATCAAAGATCCTATTAACATCCAACACTGTTCTCATCCAGTATTGCAAATAACCTGCCCTTGATGGTCATCTGTGATGATCGCCTTTTTGGGGTCGGCACCATACTGAGCCACCAGCTACCAGATGGCCAGAGAGGCACCGGTCGCCTTTTTACTCCAAGACGCTCTCCAAGTTGGAACACAATTACAGCCAACTCGATAGAGAAGCCCTCTAATCATCGTTCGGAGTCAAAAGATTCCAATGAGTATCTTTACGGGAGAACTTTTTCAATAATAACCGATCACAAGCCCCTCTTGGAATCTTGGCAGAAAACAAGAGAACCCTGAACATTCGGTCACCTTAGAATGATGAGGTGGTCTGAGTTCCTCCTGCCCTACTCCTACACACTGATTCACCGACCTGGCAAAGCCATCACACACGCCGACACCGTGAGCTGTTCCCTACTGCCATCAACACAGAAGATGACCCTGCACCAACTACATCCACACTTCAGCTAGAAACCTGCCCGGACCTGCCACTGATTGCAGTGGATGTCGCGAGAAGCCACAGCTTAAAGACCCTTTGACAGCGGCACATATTAAATTGGGTAGGGTAAAGGCTGGCCGGAGAACAAAAACTGAGACTTTTAAACCATTTTCGTACCAGACAGACTGAACTATCCATAGAAAAAGAAGTGCATTTTATGGGGTGACGGGTAGGTGATTCCGAACAGTCTCCAGGAAGACATTCTGAGCATGTTGCATGAGGGGCACCCGGGCATAGTCAAATGAAAGCCCGGCAACAGGAGTTTACGTCTGGTGGCCTTGGCTGGACAAAGACATTGAACACTGGGTTGCAACATGCCATGGATGTCAAAATTGAGGCCTACCCCCCCACAGTCACCAGTAAGAGACTGGGAAACTCCCCGGGTCCATGCTCCAGAGTTCATATTGACTTTGCAGGGCAACAAAGGGAAACACATTTTTGATAATCGTGGATGCATACTCAAACTGATTGGAAGTCATCCTCATGGCTTCCACAACCACTGAAGCTGTAATGAAACAGCTAGACAAACTCTTTGCGACACATGGCTACCTGATGTACGAGTTTCGGATAATGGTCCAATTTACAGCCTTTGCAATTCGAAACAGTATCTGGCGCTGCCAGGATGTCTGACATGCCTTGACTGCGCCAGCCCATTCTGCTGCGAATGGCAGGGCTCAATGCATGGTCCGTACACTAAAGAGGGCCTGGAGAGAATGGACAAGGGGGACATACAAGACAAACTAAACTGACTACTAACTTTGCAGCATATTACCCCTAGCAGCACAACCAACAAAGCCCAGCAGAACTCCTAATGGGTAGGAAACTATGTCCTACCTGGACAGATTGCACCCGACTTACACCTGGCACAAACCCTGATTTCCTCCAGCAAATAACCATGTGTTTGAAATCGGGACCTGGTCTATGTCCAAAAACCTCACCGGGACCCATTATGGCTTCCAGCCACCATCACCCAAATTACAGGCCCCCGGTCCTACCGACTACTCTTAGATGACAGTAGGGAATGGAAGTGGCACATAGACCAGCTTGTTCCTGGCCCCTTGGAATGAAAAACACCATAGAATCAAAAAAATAATATCGACCCAAAACAAACCAAGGAGGGGGGGGGGAATACAATAAAATAAAAAGGGAGAGATGAACCTCCCGTAAAAAGAGAACAAACACTACAAAAGACAATTTTAACTAAACAAAAAGAGCACATCACGGTTAGATGAACTCCAAGAAAGAAATCCGGGAGCAGGAGAGCGAAATGAAGGCCTTCCTGGAAGGAGGCAGCCAGGCCAGTTCGACCAACCGGTCAAACCAGGAGTGGGGAGCCATCTCAACCAGCCCAAGTGATTCAGGCGGGAGCACAAGGCTGACGTCACCTTCCAGGAGTCCATGGAGAAGGACAGAAGAGAAACAGCGATCCCTTCCAAACCGCTCGAAGACCACACCAATACTGAGCTGTGCAGGTCAACTCAGAACTAGAAAAGCCCCACCTACCTGCGTGATTATGTAATGCACATCAGACTGAACTAAAGGGGGAGGGGTGTTCTGTATGGAACTTGGTAGGTTCCAAAGTTCTCTTTCTGATTGGTCGAAAAGACCACTCATGGATTGGTTATTCAAGAACCAATCCGGGAAGCGCCGCCAAACAAAAGAGTGTCATTGGCCACAAGCCGCAGGCAATCCGCTATAAAAAGGCTGCCTGCGGCTCAGACTGTTGTTCCGTATACTTTTGCCTTGCGAGTTAAATAAATAGTTGTTGTTTGGAACCCAGTCTCACGCGCTTCTTTCCGGACGGAACAGACTGAACTGCATTTCTTTTCAGACATTACTTTTGCTTTGATATTTGATCACCTGCTTTTAACAGAGATACTCCAAACATATTCTAAATACATTTACAACCCTTACAAAATAAGACATTGTGGGGAGTTTAACCAACAATTGGCACGGTTACTATAGTGCTAATAATAAAAGCTTGGCACCATCAAGCTTTTATAATGTAAACATTTGCCTGTTATTTTCAAGAAAGGCTCTGAAAAGTGGAAATGGGTTCCATCATCGCAAAGGACAGTTGGAAAATAATTAATATGGGTTAAATGCATACATACATAAATATGTACATATGATGATAATGCATGGGGTTTACAAAAGGTTTGTTTTTAAAGAAGAGGGGATTGACTTATTTTCCAAGACAGGACAAGAAGTAACAAACAGAAGCTTGTTAAAAAGAGATCCAGCCTAGAAGTAAGGAGAACTTTTCTGACAGTGAGAGCAATTAATCAATGGAATAGCTTGCCTCCTGGAGATGTGGGTGCTCCATTACTGGAGGTTTTAAAGAATAAACTAGACAACCATTGATTGGGATGGTATAAGGCTCCTGCCTTGAGTAGGGGATTGGACTAGCTCTATGATTGTATTCATTTGGATTATTGGATTGGATTAATTTGGGAGGACAATGTGATGTAGCTCACTCATCTATAAAGGTTTGTCTGTTTCAGCAACATAAAGGAAAAAATATTTCAACACAATTAAGGGAAAACAAACATCTTTCATGTATGCAATAGAGACTAACATTTATATTTTTTTTCTCTTATAAATTTAGAGATCAAGAAATAAGAACCTACTCATTTGATTGACTGATTTTTCAGGCTTTTCTCATAAATGACATTGAAACCAAAGGGCTACTTCAAATAAAAATCCATGCCTGAAGGTTTAACTCACTACAAGGAGTCTTATCTTTGTTGCAGAAGAAATCTCTCTTCATCTATAATTAATTGCTTCATAAAGTGATTAAGACGTGGGGGAAGCAAAGCTGTAATGTCTTTCCTATATTCCAGCTACATTTTTGATGAATGGTCTTGCCCAGGTGTTAATTGCCTTGATGGTATTTCCTCTACTGAATTTGGATTTTCAGATCTTCTTCAGTCTCATGATATATTCACTTATAATCTTCTTGACTGCAGAGTGCTTGATGTTGTCAGTCTGAAGGATAATTAAGTGATACTAGTGATCTTCTTCATTCAGACTCTTGATGTTATTTCCAGTGAATGTCTTGATTTCTTCAGTTTTCGGTATTTTTCTTCTGTTGAAGAGGATGGCACATTTGTCCTGTCCAAACTCCATTGTAATATTGTTGCTGTATATTTGGACAATGTTGAGCCTCGATTCTATTTCAGATGATATTTTGCCATAGAGAGGGAGTGTCAAACTCAAAGCCCATGGGCCAGTTGAAGGCCACTGGAAATATCAAAGGATCAGCCTGTGGTGCCTCTGCTGACCAAAATATGTCTCGAGGGGGGCCTCACTAAACTCCTGTGTGGCCCATTTTCGGCATCCCCGCCTTCCAACAGCACTCTGCTGGCCAAAAATAGGCCATGTGAAGGCCCCCACATGGCCCATTTTTTTGTCTCTTTGGCCTCCAGCAGCAGTCTGCTGGCCAAAAATATATCCTGTGGAGGCCTTGCACACTATTTTGGCCAGCAGATTGCTGCAGGAGTCCTCCGTTCTGTCTCACCCCATAACCCACCCACACTGTTGACCCACAGAGAATTACAATGCTGATCCAGCCCTCCAAGAAATCCAGTTTGACACCCCTGCCACAAGACTTTAGATTGTCTATGTAAAGTAGATGGAATAGCCAGGCAGATATTTTTGATTTTTTTGCCTATGAGCAGAGTATAATTTGTTCAGTGTAGTTGACAGAGGATTCCATGCAATGCAAATGGTAGTTATGATATTAAGACTCCTTGAAAAATTCCTCTCTTGAATAATTAACCTCTCTGATTCCATCACCACCGACCAGTAACCTTGTCTTCCATTTTGCCATTGATCTTTGGACAAAGCTTCTGATTTCTTTTACTGATTCCTGTTATTTCTAGGAAGTCACTTGATTATTCAGTCATGAAGCAGGAAAACTCAAATGCCTTCTTGTAAAGAATCAAAGTTACATTCAAGTTGGTCTTTTCAGTTTTCCAAAATCATCTTGTCAATTAGGAGCTGATCTTTTGTTTCTCTCCTAATTTCCTTTGTGCTCAGGTAGAAATATCTTGTGTTCAACTAGATGCTGTTGGGCTGCATCAGTTACCACACCATTTAACAATTTGAATATTGTTGGTAAGAAGGTAATTGGCTTGTAGTAGCTTAGCTGCAGTTGTAGGTGCCCATTGTTTCAGTATGCTGTTAATCCTTGGCAAGGAGTAGATCTAGAACAGTGAGATGTTTCAATTAAAATTGATGCATTGTTCACCTAAAGATAAAGGTTCCCTTTGCACAGACATGCTAGTTGTTTCTGGCTCCAGGGGGCAGTGCTCATCTCCATTAGAAAACCAAAGAGGCAGCACTGTCTGAAGACATCTCCGTGGTCATGTGGCCGGCATGATCAAAAGCTAAAGATACATGGAACACTGTTATCTTCCCACTAAAATGGTCCCTATTTTTCTACTTGCATTTTTACATGCTTTTGAACTGCTAGGTTGGCAGAACCTGGGACAAGTTATAGGAGCTTACTCCATTACATAGTGCTAGGGATTTGAACAGCCGAACTGCTGACCTTTCTGATCGACAAGCTCAATGTCTTAGCTACTGAGCCATTGCATCCCTTTTATTGTTCACCTTATGCTGGTCAATTCTTGATGTTCCTTGCTTTTTCACCTACATTTTTGTTATTGCAGGAAATTTCATTTCAGCTTCCCTTTTTATTTTCATCCACCTCCTACACTGTAAACTTTGTAGCATTACTTTGGGATGTCCCATGGTTGCACCAAGAACTGCAATTTCTTCTTTGCCAGATATTCACAAGTTCATTGCAATCTTGCCATCAATGGAGTGGTAGAAAGGTTTCTGATTTAACGGAATTTGGGGATTCTACTTATCGGGTTCAATTTGAGTTCATATCTGCTACCTTCTTACTATAGTTCTTATTTGCTGTTTTATTACTTGCTGCTGCTATGATCTTCCATTTTTCGAGATGACATTTCTTGATCAGATATTATTTGATCTTCTTGTTCCCCAGTTACTTTTCTTTCATCTGTTCTAGCTTGCTTGCATCTGATTTTAGCATTATTATTATCTGTTCAGAGCCATGTCACAGCTAGTAGCATTTTACTAGGTGTTGGCCTTCATTTGTTTATTTTTTATGCCACCCTTGACACTTTTTTGTGCCACCTTTAAGGTGACTTTGGGTGTCTTCATATGTTCTTTCCAACATATGAAAGGTGACATCCTAGGATGTCATAATGTATTGGCATAATATGTACTTTTGCAATTAATGTTGAAATTCTGTCCATTCCTGTTGCATACAAGTGCTTTTCTAGAACTTTTGGTATGGCACAAAGCAGCTCTATCCCCAAAGACACCATTACTTTCTTTTCCCCCTTTCAGTCATTTTTAAATATTTTTCCAGGGTTTTTTTCTTATTGATCCTTCCTATCTATAATTTGTTTGTTTATAGCTACAGTCATGCCTACTGTGTTCTGGGCTAAATGTTTATCAGTTTGTTTTTGGAAGATTCATAAGATCCTTTTTTCAACTACTTTTCAATATTGTGATTCCACCAATTGTTTGTTGCTGGTACGTTTTCATTTTTGTAAGAGTCCAATGAATCATCATGGCCAATTTATTCTGCTTTTCTAAATACTCCTTCTGCACAATCTTCTCATATCACATGCCAGATTTTTAATAAACTGTTTGCATAACCAGTATTTACTCTCATACCTTTGTGGGGAGCTTTTTTTTTTTCAATTTTAACCTTCATTACATTTGTATATGGTGAATGTTATTGAATTGCTAAAATGAACTTTTCCACCTTCTTTTTATGAGCTTTTTAACCATTGCTATTTTGTTAATTATTAACCTTGCTATGGAGGCTGTTAAAGCACTGGTCACATAATGGCTTCATTTGACAGTTTTCCATTCACATCACAAACAGTTCATTCTTACATACTTGCTTGGTTTCATTGCTTTTCAATACACCTTCCTTTATTAAGTCATTTACTATAGCTTCTTGTGCTTTCTAAGATCTTTTTTCCACAACTGTTTGTTGTACCTTATCCAGAACCTCAAAAGAATGCACATAGTTTGCCTTCTTTTTTTATCCTCTCAGGAAAATATTGTGAGAGGGTTTCAGAATGGAGATGGGTCATTCATTAATTTTGTCTGGCACAAAATCAAGGAGTGATGTTCAAGGTTGAATTAAACTTTTTGGGATATCTCTACTTGATTTGGGCCCAATATATTAATCTCTATATTATATCATCTCTTCATCTTGCTGAGTATTCAGTTCTAAGAAATCTAAAATTATGATTTAGTGAGCAGTGACTGACATAATAATCTCCACAAAGGAATTGTAATTACATGAATTGCATAGAAAATGTGTTCATTTCTCATATATTTGCATTTTTCAGTCAACAGTGCTCCTAAGTATAAACCAAGGCTGCAGATTTTTTTAAAAAATAAACATTGGATACTCTTTGAAGGGTATACATTACTATTGTTCTTGTCACTGATTGGGTGAATTTGCTCTATGGAGTTTTAATTATTTTTACTATTTATTAAATTGTGTTATTGGCTGTTCATAACAATGTAAATATAAAGCTGCCAGTTCTTGAGCTGCTGTTGGCCTTCATATAGATCAAGTTTAGTATTTAGTATTTTAGTATTTATTTGATTTGTCAATCGCTTACAAGATACAGGTATAAGAATAAACATTGTTTTGAATACATGAGATACATTGTTTTGAATACATGAGATAGATACTTTATCAGAAAAATAGAAAAGAAAACAATAGACAGGGATAGTTAGGCATGCATTTTGAGTATGCTTATGCACGCCCCCTACAGGCTCTTAGGAAAGGGGTGAGGACAATAATAGACAGTCCTAAGGTTAAAGTTTTTGACGGTTTGGGAAAGAAATCACGAGAGTCAGGTAGAATATTCCAATACATTGACCACTCTGTTTTGCTGAGTCGTATTTCTGCTAGTCAAGTCTGGGTGCAGTTAACCCTTGGTTGGTATCTATTGTTACTCTTGTTATTGTTATGGTTGATGCTGAAGTATGCATTTGCAGAATAGGGCATTGCAATGTAATGATTCTAATATACATATTAGATCAGACTGGGAGATGGATTAGTTCTAGGTTTTTTTGGTCTAGAGTTCAAGTCTGGTGGCAATAAGGTATTTCTGGAAATGAGCTGAGGAGTGGAGAACACTTCTTGGGGAAATATTTCTGGAACTTTTTCAATTGTTGTTCAATATCAGATACATGATTTTTGGGTTCCAGACTGATGCAGACTGTAATTCAAGTATACGTTCTAGCAAATGTTTTGTATGCTCTAGTTAGTGGTGTGATATTACAGAGAAGAAAATTAACATATGATTAAATTAATAACTCTTTAATGCCTTTTGAGGTATACCCGGCGCCCCCCAGACCCGACGTAATCAGTATGTAGTTACAGTTGAGGCTCTAGCACTTCAGAGTAGTCCAAGATCTTGACAGAGTTTGGTCCACAACAACGGTCTTAACTATTTAGCTGTTGTTATTTATTTTTCTGATTATTGATTTTTTTGCCAATATGCTAAGAACAGAGCATTTTTTGTTGAATTTTGGGGAAGTTGCATTGGATTGACCATTTTCTGATCCACAGTCAAGGTCTTTTTGAAAGGGAGCGGTATTGTCTGTGGTGTTGAATAGGCTTACATGATCAGTGAAAGAACGCAAGTTGCCTCTTATATATGATCACCAATGTCATTTATGTAGAGTATGAAGAGAGTTGGGTCCTAGACACTGCTTGGGGGATACCACTGCTGCAAGGCCCAATTTTGACCATTTGTTGTCTGTTTGACAGGAATGCTTCTATCCAGTTATATAAGTGTCCAGAGATACCATATGATTTTAGTTTTAGTAGTAGTTTGTCATGTACCACTGAATCAAAGGCTTTACAGAAGTCTATGTAGACTGAGTCTATTGCTTTGTCCTGATCGAGTTGTGTAGTGTAAGAGTTGCAGATTACAGGATAGTTTTTTTCTGAAACCGAATTGCTTATTAGAGAGTAGATTGTTTGTCTCTTAAGTGGAGAATAATGGATTCTTCCCAAGAATCTAAAATGTTGTAATGTATCAATGTAGTATATGAGTGGATCCAAACAATGTGGCCATTTGTAATTCACCAATGAAAATATTGTCAGTGCTCATATTTTTAAAAATCCTTTTCCAAAAGTTTTGGACTCAAGTGTGCCGATGACTGCTGGAATAAACACAGCTAGTGTAGGTCATAATCTTTCCATTTTGATTTTCAGATCTTGATAATTTGTGATTTTCTCCAATTCTTTGCCTTTTGTGTTCTGGCCACATAAATTATACAGTGTTTTTTTTTTTTTTAANTTTTTTTTTTTTTTCAACCACAGTTATGAACCAAGACTTAATCAGTTGCTGTTTAGAAATTCCACAATATTTTAATCTCTCATTTTCAATTACTTTTTCAACTATATGTTCCCATCAATTTTTAATTCATGATAATTTTTAAAGATGTTATAGTGAATCATTTTAGCCACCGTGTTACATTATTATTAATCATTGCAGAGACAGATGTTCTGATGATGATGATTGTTGTTGTTTTTGTTGTTGTTGTCTTTTATTCATTAAATATGGAACTCAGTCAACTGAACATTTAAAAATGTATCACTAATACCATTGACTGACACTAATGGTTGATACAGGTTGCTGCCAGCCTCCTAGGTATTAACAAACTATCTTCTTAAAATGTACGATATTCCGAGTAGCAAAGTTTTTTTGCATTATTATTATTATTGTTATTATTATTGGAAACATTGGACACATCTTAGTGTCTCTGCAATTTGGTATTAGACAGTAGATCTGGCTTTAATTCATGATGGCAAGATAGAGCTCACAGGATGAATCTGAATCAGTCACAATGGTTTCCTTCAAAGGATTGTTGCATGAACAGAATAGAAAATACTACTGACAACCATGGAGGAACCACACATTTAGCTAAAAAAAATAATGCAGTTTGCAAACAAATTGAATAAATTTTGCACAGCTTTATTTCATAAGCTAACAGCATTTCAAGTTTGAAGTTGTCTCAAAGACCTCAGAAGCAAAATTGAACCCATCTATTCTTAAATTGCTCTACTATTGGATTCTAAGAAATATACTTACATCAGCACACAGCTCTAACTTGTGTGCCCTGCAGCTGATACTGATGTTCAAGCTGCCATTTCTTCTGGAAAATGTTATTGTGTGTGACATTAAAATGTGCAAAAACAAAATACAAAGAAAAAGAGTTGCAAATTAGCATGGGAAAAATGTTCAAGTCTGCCAATGCTTGCTCTGGGCTTAGGAAGGGGAGGGGGAGCAAAATTAGGTCCACTGAGATTACATACCATAACCTTACAACTCTCCACTGCTGAAAAGAATCGAGAATGTATTTTTAATTGCTTTAAAAGCCTTGGGGAGAGTTATATAACGTATAAACTCTTTCCCCTGGTTTGTTAATGTAATGGAACCAAAAGGCTACTCTGATAGAAACAGGAATACACTTGAAGACTGAACTGAAAGACAGTTGTTTCTCTCTTATCTCAGCAGTGCCATCTAGATTTTCCATCAGACTTCTAGAACTAAATGACAAAGCAATATTGTGTGAAGCATGGGGTTAATTTCAAAGCAAAAACCCTTCTTCTGTCAGCGTGATTAGCAACTGGAGAATCCATATCTTGCTAAACTGCCTCTTTCTATGCAGAATGTCAGAAAGATATTTCAGAACACCTACAAAGAACTTGCTGCAAGCACTTTGCTTAAGCAGGATAGTTTTTTTTTTCTTCTTCTTGGAATAGAGTAGCTGAAGTGTACTCCTAGGAGAAAAAATATATTAAACTCTGAGAATAAGTAGCCCCTACACACACTGGAGAAGGACAAAAAAACATAAACTTCAACCATAAATTAAGGAGATCCAACCAAGCTCTGCCACTCTCTGAAACCAAACCTGAATAGACCAGAACTTTTTGGTTTGGAGAAGTTGGGATTTTAGCTTTGCATGCATAGACTTTCCATAGCTATGAACATACTGACCACTAGGGCCATAAATATAGCAATAGGTACTATGTACTTTTTTCTCCTTTTCATGTTGAAAATACTCACCTTGAAGGTCTCTGTGTATCATTCATCCTATTGGTTCAGTTTGGATTTCCAGGGTTCATTTCCTTCATTTCTCTGTTCAGCAGTTTTTTCTGCTGATTCTCATTTGTGCAGTTCAGGTCTTACCTGACCTGCTTTGTCTCCATAATGCAGGAAAGGATACAAAAGGTTCTCAGCTGCAGATAGACTAAGTAATTCAGGCTCTGCTATCCTGATGGTATTTCCTAACTAAAGCAAACACCAACCTCACAAAATACTAACATTAGGCTTCCTTTTTCCACTCATTCTTTCTGCTATTTGCTATCCAGCAGGAGACTCTGAAAGGTCATGGTTTACTTGACTGAGGAACACATTTTAGTCTTTACATGAGCCAGCAAATACCTTTGTGGGGATTTAAAGTCCACAGTTCTTTCTGTTGAAGCAATATGTAAGCCTGGTCATTGCTTGTGGTCCTAATTGGACTTGAACTCTTGACTGAACTAAATCTCTGTTGAAATGTCTTCGCGTGTTTGAAATGCAATCTATCCATGACCAACTTATGGAACAGAATATAAAATCATAGAAACATAGTTGAATTTAAGTTTAAGCTAACAGATGTATTCTATCTGGAAAAGTTATCTGTAATAACTTATTAATACAGATATTGTTACCTTCATCCTTGTATGTGTGCTTCACTGCACTGAAAATCAATGAGGTTTTATGCTAAACCCTAAGTTGTAATATATGTTTAGCCTTGATATAAACTTAACCCCATAATCAACAATATTTTGGGACAGGAGTGAAACTAAAAAAAGAACCCGTAAGCAAAAATTAGAACAGAAAAATAGAATAAAATAGAATAGAAAATGGAAGATAGATACGATAGATAGATAGATAGATGATAGATAGATAGATAGATAGATAGATAGATAGATAGATAGATAGATAGATAGATAGATAGATAGATAGATAGATAGATATGGATGGATGATGGATAGATGATAGATAGAGAAGGAAGGAGGGAAGGAGAGAGAGGGGGAAGTTGAATAGAGAATCATAGAATCATAGAGCTGGAAGGGACCTCAGTCCTTGGCTGAGGTTCTTGGCAGGATCATCCCACACAAATGGTTATCCATTATTTTATTTAAAACCTCCAACAATGGTGAATCCAGATCTCCAAGATGCAAGCTATTCCACTGATCACTTGTTAATCGTAAACTATCAGAAATTTCTTTTTAATTCCAGATTGAATCCTTCTTTAATGAATTTTATCCATTGCTTCTTGCTCTCTTCAAGAGCTTTGGGGAATAGGTCAACCCCCTCTTCTCTATAACAATCCCACATGTACTGAAAGACAGCTATCGTGTCATCCCAAATTCTTCTCTTCGTTAGGCTAGCCATACCTAATTTCCTTAGAAGTAGAAACAAAGAAAATAACAAACAATTTCCCAGTAGCTAGAGAGATAGACAAATACATAAGTTGATTTATCTGGATTTCACTACATGAAAGTGATTGATAATTTATAACTGGCCAAGAATGTAACTTCAAAGAAGAGGGAATGCAGAAATTCAGTCTATATTTGGAACCTCTTGTGACTTATTATAAACTTACAACACATTCTATTTTATTTGTTACAAACTTCTAAGCAGGGAATGGGGTGGAGTGATTGTGTCATTTTGCTCATCACACATGGTCTAAATTATGTTATTCAAGGGAATATTGGCACATAAAACTTTGTTCAAGGCAAAATTGAGAAGCTAACTTGTGTCAACTGTGAGAAACATACCATGAAGGTAGAATCTTTCCATTTTATGTATGTACATCACAATTAACACTCATATCTTTAATGATATGCATAAAATGTATGAACTAATGCGAAATGAACTAATGGATGACTTTAGAAGTTCAAGGATTACAAATAAAGGATTATTATTATTATTATTATTATTATTATTATTATTATTATTATTAGTATTAGTATTAGTATTTTTTATTGTGGGCACAAGCTTAAAATATTTTTAACTCCCATGCATTTCTTTAGAGGTGAAATACATGCTTGACTTGTCTTGTGAAATCAATGAATCTTAATCAAGAGGATTTTACAATACAAAACTTGAGATGAATTGTGCTGTTTATTCATTCAGCAAATGAATGCAGTTATTGGATTATTTAAGCCAAATGGACAAACAGCTAACCAATGTAAAAGCATGATCACTTACTTTTAATTCCTGTGTCATCTCTGAGTTCTGGCAGAAGGACATATAAGATATCATTTTCCAAAGATATTAATATGCGACCTTCTACATGACTTTACCATTCATATAATCCAGTTCATATAATTACTTTATACTAGCAGCATACTCTGGTATAACAAGCAGATCATTATGTGCTGGGCCAAGTTAAAGCCCATGTCACACCGAACCAACGGATGCAAAGAGGATGTAAAACGGACAAAAAAGCTTGCCATCCTATTGGAAAACGCAATGTATCACTGCCTCGTTTGGCTTCCTCTCTATCCGGTCCAGGCCAATCCGGTTTATGGACGTCCGTTTCATCCGCTCCAAAAGTTTTTGAACTGCACCACAACTCTTTGCGACGGAAATGTATCCAGTTCGTCCTTCGTGCCATGCTGCTATGCATCCCGCACGCAATACCGTTTCTGCATTTCCCTTATGCATGCCACTATATCCGGCTAGGCTATCCGCTGCGCGATTCTGCGCATACGCTGCGATCGCTCAGACGAGGGAGGAAGCAGAGCAACGGATGCCGGAACGGATGCCAGAATGGAATGCCAAGCGCAGAAACCAAAGCCCGTTTAAAATGGAAATAAACGTTCGCAAGGGGACCTATCTTGGATGTATTAGGATGGTCTGCAGGAATGCCTTAGACGGAATGGCCTAGAGGGATTGCAAGGGACACGCTACACTGCCTAGTAAAAAAGGGGGAAGGCAACTCGCCTGAGTCTCACTTTCAGAACAGCAGCCAAGCTGATGCAAACCTCTGGCAGCCTTTCATACTTGAACCCTCTTCCTGCTTCCACAAAGCATCCAGTCCCATGTCCACCAGTGGGATTGTAGACAAAGTCCTTGTTCGGGCAGCCACCATCCTTCCCTGGCAACAGTGCGAAACCATCCTACAGGCTCTGTGAACTCTACTACAGGAGAAACAGGAGGCAAACCGCAAAAAAAGTCATTGGCCTTCCAAAGCATGGTTTCGCCAGAAGAGCAGAGAGACAGAGGGCTTTACAACAAGCTGATGGTGGAGCTCAGGGAAGTTGAAGACCACTCGGGCGTTCCAGAACTTCCATGAGGAAAATGCCTCCAGGCCCATTGCTTTTGACGAACTTGTGCAAGCACCTTAACACCCAGGTTTGCACCAAGACAAACACCAACTATCCCGCCTGCAGCCTGGATACCTGGGGGCTGCAAGGTGGCACTCAAGCTCTGGCGCCACCTGGCCTCCGGGAACAGCTAGCAAAAGCAATGGCAGTATGGCTTGGAGGGTGCCCACCAGCAGCCATCAAGCGTGGTCCAGAGAAGTGGTGGGCAGGGCCATGCATCGAAGAATAGCCTGGAGGAGGCTATCAGGGCCCGCCTCGCACTGAAGAAGGGAATGGAAAGAAAAGTTGCATGAGCAAGTGGTATCAGAAGTGGAAACTCTCCCACAAGCCGTTTGGAGGCCATAGATGGCAATAAGCACGGTGGCCGCTGCAAAGCTCCAGCCAAGCTCGGGGTCCAGCTGTTATGCACAATACAAGGGCTTTCTTCAGCCATCAATCTCTGCTTCGGCCATGCGTCGATGCTTGATAAACAAGTTCAATGTATCATGGCGATGCTTCAGAGGCAACGGCCTTTCATTCTTCAAGAATGCCCAGGTAATAGCAGACGGCCAGTCTGGGGGAAACCCTTCAAAGAAAATAAGAGGAGGGGCCTTGGTGAGGCAACCGTCATGGTTGGGCTTCCAGATGCCAGACGCGCGCTTGCCGCAACAACAAGCAAGATGTGGGGCGCCTAATGCTGTCATGATGGCTGGGAGTGACGCCTTCTCGCCTCACAACCCTACCTCATGAAAGCCCTAGCACCGTCCAATACCTCACCGTGAAAGAGAGGATCTTCCAACTGCAGGGCTGTTCAGGGCAGAGAGCGGGGTGGGTGGACAAAATGCCTTTTGGCATTCCTGGCCAACAGGTCAGGTACTTCTCACCAACTGCAGCAATAGCCCAGAGACCGATGAGGAGGATTCGTGGAAGGACTTGCTTGGCAATTCCTGCACAATCCTCATGGCGCACCCGCTACCAGTCTGTTGGCAAGAACAGGCCCTTGGTGGAGAAGCAGTCAACAAAGGCAAGTGGGGACAATGGAGGCCTGGGGGGAATGGGAGGCAAAGGGCAAAAGCCCTGATCGACCTTTGAGGAATGTGCAGAGGCCCAGCCCAAAAAGAGCCTCACGTGAGCAAAGAAGCAGCGGCAAAGCCTCGCTGAAAAAATGGTGCACTCCTGCTGGAGCAAGTGGAGGTGGGCAAGACAGGGATTGTAAAAATGCTTTAATGGGATGCTTCCTTCCGCCTGTCTCATGCACACGGTGAGAATAGGGGCCATGGTATGTTTTCGTTGCCTAAGCAATGAAGCAAAGGTGCGTTTAAAATAAAAAGTTGTGAGTTTATGTTGACAAGTGGTGTGTGGATGAATTGATTATATCGTTATTGATAATAAAGGGGCCATGGTTGTGGCACCAGGGAAGTTGTGGGGGACCCAAAATAACAGTCCCCAACTATGGGCTTGCACCTTGGAGGTTTTATCTATCCGCCACTGGCTATCCTAAGACAGCCATTTCCCACCAGCCGTATTACCCATGCCCAGCAAGGTTATCCTGAACCCATCCCAAAGCTATCCCTTACCCATCCACAATGGCCATGGAAAGGCTTAAAGACCAATTTCTAAAAATTCCACCAAGACTTTTATTCAAAAAAAAAAAGAAATGAAACAAGGTGTGTGAAATCATAAATAGACCTTTATTAAGCAAGAAAAGCCTATAAAACAAATTGAGTCTCTGCAACTCTCCTTTGGTGCGCAGTCAGTGGCCCTTGGCAGGGGTGGAAGGGTGGCCAGGTGCTGTGGGGAGAATGGCTTTGGTGCTGGGAGGTGCTTGGTCAAATCAGAGCTCCGTCCAGAAGCAAGAAGCAGGGGCAGAAGCCCCAGCCCCCCGAAAAGAGCGAGGGCTGGGCAGCAAGGCCTTGGCAAGCAAGGCTTGCAGCAGAACCTGGCGCAAGGGCAGAGAAGGCCCAAGGCTAAGCGCAGATCCGTGTCCGGCGAGCAAGGTTCTTTCCTCTGAAATGGGCGACCTGCTTTTTCGAAGCTGTTTCTGTTAATCTCGCGGGGCTGACGCAATGTATCCTCCCGCATGCCCGCAATTAAGACGCGCCAGGTGGCATCCGCTTAGGCTTCCGCTGGTGCATCCGCCTTTCATTCTGCTGTGCCATCCGCTTCTGTCATCCGCTCTTTCCGTTCCGGCGTCCACTGTTGCTGAGACCCCCGGAAGCCCTGTTGGATGTGCCCATCTGTCCCATCCACTTTCGCATCGCACTAGGCTTTCCGTGTCCACATATCCGCCTTTCCTATCTGCCCCTGGCGTCCTCCCCGCGTCCGTGGTTAATCTGCTTTCCGGTTAAGTGCAAATTTTTGCCGCCTTTTTGGAGAGCGGATAACAACGGATGGAACATTTTGCTCATCCACTGTGTCCTTTTTGCATCCGTTGGGGGGTGTGACATGGGCTTAAAGCACTATAAAACTTATGTGACATGGTGGTGCAGTGGTTAGAATGCAGTACTGCAGCTTACTTCAACTGACTGCTGGCTACCAGCAGTCTGGCAGTTCGAGTCTCACGGGCTCAAGGTTGACTCAGCCTTCCATCCTTCTGAGAGCAATAAAATGAGGACCCAGATTGTTGGGGTCAATATGCTGACTCTGTAAACCACTTAGAAAGGGCTTCACAGTAAAACACTGTGAAGTGGTATATAAATCTAAGTGCTACTGCTATGTAACATAATTAAAAAATATATTATTGATACAGTACAATCTCTGGAGATACCTGGGAACAAGGGTAAATTGAATTTTCCTTCAGCAATTCATTTGTGAATTGTGATATAATAAATCTAAACTGTAGACATGTAACTGGTTCCTAAGGGACTTCTTTGACAAAAAACAACATAGTTTGAAAGACTTGCAAATGCTGTCAATCATGTGAAATGACATTATGATAATACTTTGGATGATTAATATATGATTCAATGGAAGCTTGCTTAGAGATTAAGATGGAAATGGAAGAATTTGTTTTAGACATTGACCATACAATATTCCAGGCACACAGCATCAAGACTTCTACTATAATATACAATACAATATACAATTTTAAATGTTCTCTTGTATTGTGCCACTTTTAAAGTGAAAGTGAGTGCAACAGGCTCTAGATTATCCAGCAAATGATTTCTGGAGAAATTGTGCTAAACCAATGAAGAAAGTGTCCTTCTCTATTTTTAAATTTTAATTAATTTATTTATTTTAATGTATTTAATGTAATTTATTTAATGTATAAATTACTTGAAAAGATTCCCACCCTCTGATTACTTGCTTTTCAGGATTAACAGCCTTGTTCTCATGGCTCATTGGCAAAGTTGACTTACTCAAAATAACAGAGTATATACTACCTATCTGAGAAACATCTGATTTACTTTGGCCATGTCATGCATGCAAATTCATTTGAGAAATCAGTGATGTTAGGAATGGTTAGTGGAATAAGAAGAAGGAGTAAGAAGATACTGGCTTCATAATGTCAAAACTGATACAAAGATGAACATCCAATAATTGAAAGGAACTGTGCTTGACAGGGTAGCATGGAGACCACTTGCCTTGATATATGTATTAGCATATCTAATGATTGTGGAATGCACCAAGCCTGAAATTGTCCATTTGTTTCTGCAGTTTACAGATCTTTGCTCTGCACTAATTATTAGGTGGGGCAACTCATTCAAAAGTATGATTTGCTGCCTGTACTAGTGCAGATGGAAAGCACTTCAAAGCATTGACATAGCCATGTTTTCCAGAAGCCTGAATTTATCTGCCCTCAAGGCTTTCTAGGTCATTTCCATATGCATGTACCTGCATAGCCATGTCACTTTCTTGGCAGTCTCCACAGAAATCTTAGAATGTAGAATCATAGGGCTGAAAGCCTCTGTATGCAGTGTGATTGTATATACATATGCAAATTGTGAAAGTCTTCCAAGGTGTTCCAGACAATGTAACTTCTCTTGTTCCTTGGGGAGGATAAGTGGGGTTAATTTATGCCAACCATGCTTTCAGACTTCTTTTTTACATAAACCTACAGATTAACCTCCTCCTCAGAAAAATTGTCACAAAGATTAAGTTCCTTTTAGTCCATTATTTCAAAGTAATAGCACTGGGAGTCCTTGTGATATAATTCCTATTTGCTTTTATGTCTACCAGAATTCTTATGCATTTTTGGTTTGTTTTCACTGGTTTGATCTTGCTCTCCAATAAATTTCCCAATTTCAGCTCTAAGTTACACGTAAGAAACTTGTGAACAATTACACCTGCAGTGTAACCATAATGTTTATAAAGGAGCATTTAGCAGGCCATTTAACAGAGGCTTAAACTGTATTTTTACAGATAGTGAGATTTCTAAAGCAATGAAGAGTAGCAATTCTCATTAGCTATCTTCTTTGTAGAGTCAGTTTAGTATAGTTATTAAAGAATTGGCTAGAAACCAAAGACCAAGAATTCCAATCCTACCTTAGGAACAAAACAACACCGGTGTGATTTTGCTCAGTTATTTTCTCTCAACCCTAAGAAGGAGACAATGGCAAAGCAATTCTGAAACTTTGCCCAGAAAACTACAGGGACTTTTCCAGGAAGTTTCTAAGAATCAGATATAATTGAACATGAGGAAAAATATTTCTAATTGCAAAATATTTATTTATGGAAGTATGAACAAGTATTATAGCATAAATATAGAAAGAACACAATTTTGTACTCTGTTGATTCTTTTTGTATGTTTTAAGTATGTGTGATTTCAATATATTGTTTTGCAAAAAAGTACATTTAAGTTTTATTTCTTTTACTTATTTTTATCCCATCTTTCTACTTAAGTCAGAGGTGGTATTCAGCCAGTTCTGACCAGTTCTGGAGAACCGGTAGTGGAAATTTTGAGTAGTTTGGAGAACCGGCAAATACAACCTCTGACTGGCCCTGCCCCCATCTATTCTCTGCCTCCCGAGACTCAGGTGATAGGCGGGGTCTTGTTTTGATGCCCTGCACAGGAGAACAGAGCTAGAAAGCAGGTTAATGGGGTATGAAGGGAATGAAATTTTGCAGTATCCTTCCCCTGCCATGCCCACCAAGCCATGCCCACCAAGCCACACCCACAGAATTAGTAATAAAAAAATTTGAATCCCACCACTGACTTAACTTTAGACAACAAACATACTTAACATTTTTCCTCCTTCTATTTTCGTACAACAACCCTGTGAGGTGGTTTGGGCTGAGGGAGAATGACTGGCACAAAGATACCCAGCTGACTTTCATGCCTAAGGTGAGAGTAGAACTCAAAGTCTCCTAGTTTCTAGCCTAGTGACTTAATCACTACATAAACTGGCTCTTTTTATACAGTACTAATTCTGTTTGGCAAATATTGACTTAGAACCAGACATAGTCTTATTTAGAGGAAATCCACCTTAATTAATGTTGACTGGTTATCACTAATGGAAATTTAATGTTATCATAGGAAATATTAGGAAAGACATATTATATAATTCTATGCATGTCTACATTCAAAATAGAACATATTGATTTCAAAACAGTTTATTCCCACATCACAGGTCATATGAACTTTACCCATAATACAGTTAAAATACAAAAAACATGACATGTGTAAATATTAACAACATTAGTTTTAGGACAAAACTAAATTTTAATTAAAGACAGAAGCAGTGCCAACTTTTTTATAATTCTTTCTTTTAAATGAATGCATGGAATCTAAACAGGTTCAACATCATAACATCAAGGCTGCGGAAATATTTTTTAAAAGACTGAAAAATATATATCTTTCAACTTTGCTGCTAATAGAAACTAATTTCAGTTTTAACTGCCACTACCTTTCAAATGCTGCTATTATTTTTTCTCCTCCCTCCCTCTATCCCTCCTTCCATTCCTCCTCCTCCTCTCACTGCTAAAAAGAGCATTTGGAAAAATTCCTCAAAACAAGGTTGATAAAATACAATATATTGGGGATCTTTATTCCATTTCACTCATGGGAGCCAAATGAAATAAACTTATTTGGATTACCTCATATAATTATGCATAATGACATAATTATTCCTAATTCATGAATCCAGTAGTTTAATGTCTCTGTATAAATAAGATAGATAGATAGATAGATAGATAGATAGATAGATAGATAGATAGATAGATAGACAGATAGATTTAGAGTCTTTATTTTTAAATGCCAGAATATAAAAATAGTGATGTTTAGATCTTCTATCTGCCTATAATTTCATACAAAATACTAAATAATGCACATGAACCCTCTCCCAAACAATAGCCTAGGAACAAAACTGAGTGTTTATTTGAATATTTCATAACATCTGCATTTTCTGTAGATTTCTCCTAATAGGAAATAGTCTCCACATTGCAAACTGATGAGATCTTGTATTTCACCATTAGTAACAAGTAGATTAATTTTTTTAATAAAGTCCACTATTTTTGAACATTACTCGCTCCCTAACATTAGCCATAAAGCCTATATTCTGATGTCCTAGGCCACCAAATTAATATTCAACTATTTGATTAAATATAGCAACATTTTTCCCAAAAATCCCCTGCCTTAAAAAGACATGAATATTAAAATTCCTTCAAACCATGAGTGCTTCACCTTTCCATACAGTGCAATTTGATTGATAATAGAGGTAAAAAAGAAAAAGGAAAAGGAAAATAGAGCTATACCTTCAAAGGATATGCCAGTTTATCACTTCAGATGCTTTGCAATCAAAGCTGTCAAAGGGTGACACCATCAATATGTGAAGAAATGCACCTGAGACCTTCAACCAGACACATTTCTTATTCTTGTCTTTCAAAATGAAAAGGTTATTTGTAAGCTGGGAACTAGCCAGGCTCCATGTAGATCAGTTAAGTAGGATATACAGTGTCAAAGGTGACTGAGAGGTCAAATTAAGGCACAAAAGGTTATTGCAACAATTTTTAGCTTGCTCAGCTTGGTTTCGATTCTGAATAAGTAAGAAGAGAAACTATTCTTCTTTATAACAGTCTTATCTTCTGTTATCCTGTTCCGGATCAGAATATTTACAAATTAACCAACCAATATTCATAGCAACTTTCTTTTACCTTTCTCTGCTTTCATAGGAATGGTTTCTTTTCATTAACATATTTTTGGAAGCTATTGCTGTTTGAGATTTGCTATATCCTATTTAAGTATATTGCAATTTATTTTAATCCAGGCAAGCATTTAATCTTTATTATATGGCAAATTCTGAAATTAACACAGTGAACTGTTTTCTAATCTCCTTTAATCTTCTCTAATATTTCCCACTGATTTTGATGCAAGGTGGATATCCAGAGTCAGTCATGAAACTCATGTTTTCTCAGGAATGAATGAAACTATTAGGCCATACTCACAGGCTGAACAATTCTGGGAATTGATAACTGGCTGTCTTACAGTTGTCAAGTTTGAAAAATATTGCAGTAGATTGGATTATTTGTGAGAGGCATAGTGGCCTAATGGTGAAGAAGTTTGCCTCCACTCAGAAGGTTGAGAGTTCAATACTAGGCAGTGGCAGATATTTCTCTGCTAGGTGCAAAGAAACAACAATTGCTGCAAACTCCACAGAAGGGTCAGGAAGGGCATCCGGCCTATAAATACTCAGCTACATCCTGTTGTCTCAATCTATCCTGAATTAAGGGATTTCCAGCTCATAAAAAGGAAGATTGTATTATTTGTCCATTAAGTCTCTGGGTGTCCATTGAAAAAGATTGTAATTGCATGCTTTAATAATCCACGTAGGATAATATATTTGGGTCAACTTGTCAGTTATGTTTTTCCTCTACTACAAGAATGTGCAATCTCCATCAGCTCAAAAGTTTCCAGCAGGTTTTTCATAACATGATAGTCTTTCCACAGGCACCCTTCTAGAAGAGACCAGGATTTCTGGGGGGAGGGATATTTCTGACTTTTTTCAAGATGAAACAGATACCTTAAAATACATTTGTGCATATTGCTGTCCTCCAAAGTTTAACCCCCTCCCCATAAATGCTTTTTAAATCTGAAGACATCTTATAGGAAGAGTGGACACATAAAACAGCTAGCAGACTGCATGTGGTCCTCTTCACCATACGTTTTGAATTCTTGCTGAAATGAAAATGCTACACATTTTCCCCCCATACGTTCACTGTAAAAAGATATCAAGCTTTAACAATAGCTCATAATGGCATAGTTTTATAGGAGACATGTGGCAAAATGAATGTTCTAATCCCAAGTGTAGTAGAGTGGCGGATAATGACTGAGGCGGACACGGAACAACAGGCAGGAACCTTTATTGAGAAAACAAAGGGGTTGCCGCGACTTCTGGGCTAACGAGCAGTCA
>BHFT01001337.1:0-26431 GCA_004320025.1 Laticauda laticaudata
GATACACTGTATAGTAAATGTAGGTTTTTACTTCCAGAAAGGTTTAAGCAAAGTCCAAAATAAGCAATCCAAAGTCACTCACAAGTTAAATCAGTCAGTTTTTCTATACAGGGATAATTCAATAACAAAGTCCAGTGTCAAAAACAGTTCAGTAACAAACTTACATCAAATCCAGAAATATCAGCCAATTAGGAAAAAATAGAGGAATAGCAATACTTTCCAACAGAAGGACAGAGAGATACTCACTCAGACACACTTTCTTCTGAGACTAAGACTAAGACTAAAACAACCCAGGTTTCTGGCTCCATCTTATTGCTGTTTGAGTAGCCACACCCAATTGCAGTTTTTAGCATACTCTTAAAGAGACAGTATTAAAATGTCTATCCTGGTTTATATATTTCTAACCCAAATACCAGTTAGGTGACTCATATTCCTAACACCTTCCCTCCCACCTCTCATTACTATTGTCTGATTGCAAGCAGGGTTGTGTCAACCATGACATGCTGATCCTTCAGAAAGATTAATCTGACAAAGAAACACATTATTTCTACACTATGTTTTTTTCACACAAATACCCTACAGCAGGTATGTCAAACTTAAGACCTGGGTGCTGGATCCAGTCCACGGGGTGCTTAGATGCCTCTGCCAGCAAAATAGAGGCCCGGGGAGGCCAGATGTTCCTTTTTCGCTGGCAGAGGACTGCAGGAGGCAGTTGCAGTTGAGAACAGCCTCAAATGACATTGAGCTGGCCACAACCCCCTGGCCATGCCCCATGCCCCCCCCCCCCAGNCCCTGGCCATGCCCCATGCCCCCCCCCCCGAGATTAAATACAACCCTGATGCAGTTCTCAATTAAATTAAGTTTGACATCCCTGCCTTATAGGGATAAGTCGGGCTACCTGGGTGTGGAACCTTTGAATAAGCCTAGTGTCATGGGCATTCCTTGCTGTCATCCACTCTGCCTCTGCCATGGGAAACCCCTTCCATAAGACTAACTATTGCAACTTCCCCTTGTGGTATTGAGAGACAAGGATCTTGACCTCAAAGTGCTTCTCTTTGGTAGGCAGCTTAATGGGTGGCCTCAAATTTATCATCCAGATAGTGAAGGACCCTATTTATTCGGGGCCCAATTTCTTGCAAGGTTGGCCCAACTGTAAGATCTTCATGGACAGGCATACCTCATCACCCATTCTAAACTCCATCTAAGGTACTCTCATCAGCCTGCCTCTTCTGCACTTCTCTTACTACTTCTAATGCTTTGCACACTATGGATCAGATAGCTTTCAGAGTACTCAACCAAGTTGATGGACACTCTTGAGGAAGCTCTGGCATAGGGACAAATTCTGTAGCAGTGGCCACTCAAAAAGAGGTAAATCTGATGCTACTATGCACAGAGTTATTTAGGCTACTTCAACAAAGAGCAAGCGCTCAGTCCTATTGTTTTGCTGGTAATTCACATAGCATCAAACATACTGTTCCAAGACTGCATTTATATATAAAATTTCCATTCATCTGAAGATTATGGGAAGAACTAAGACTCTGTGAGAAGCCTAACAATCTCAGAAATTTGCACCAAGATTTTGAGGTGAATTGCATCGACCCACCCAACCCCATCCACGTTTTGGAATGCCATGTAATAGGTAAATGTGCTGTACTGAGAGCTTAGCAAGGGCCCAAGTAGAGGGGATACACCAAGACTAGGCATGCACGCCCCTAACTACCTCGATTATAACTACAGCTGGTCTTAACTGCAAGCTACTCAATGTAAAAAGCCTTGTGAATAAAATACCTGAATTCCTCCTCTTACTAAATTTGACATATTTGTCTGTGAAACATGGCTCAATGCATCTCTCCCTGACTACATTACCTCATTAAGAGACAATCTATCGACTCATGAAATTCTGTAGAGGAGTGGTTTCTACTCTATAAAAAGTCCTTACATCTTAAAAAACATCAAGTCTACACAGGAGTTTGCTCTCCTGAGACCATCATCTGTGAACTGTCCTTAAATATCACATTTCGATTCTACTACATTACACGAGCCCTGATTAGACACTGAATATGTAAACAAGCTAAATTCACTTCCTAACCATGGGCACATCCTGCCCACACGCTCTTTATCTTTCTTGGTGACTTCAATCTACCTCTTATTAACTGGACCCGAACGAATGTAATACTGAACCCATACATGCAATCTTCTACAATGCTGTAACAATATAGGACTGGAACAACTAGTAACCAAACAATACTAGACTTAACAACTGCCTTGATTACATCTTCTGCAATAGTATGAATTCAATTTACAGAATACAAATTAACCCTTTTCCAACAGTTGACATCATGACTTTTGTTCTCAACATACGTCCACACAAAATCATCACAACGTGATCCCAATTATAACTTCAAAAAAAGGCAATTAGATATTATAGACAACAATCTCTCATCCCTTGATTGGCAATCTCTATTCACTGGATGCAATACTGTTGAAGCCATTAAAACATATTTTTACTTGAAAGTCCAAAGAGTCCGATAACTATTTGTACCAATAACAACTCCCAAAACCAGAAAAACAGATTACCCATAACAATAAGGAACTTCAATCCAAAAAAGATCACTGTGGTGGAAAAACAAATCTGGTCACGTTGCCAACTTCAAAAGCCAATACAAAAATTTATGCCACCAGAATAAAGACTGAATGCACCAATTATCACATTAAAAAGAGGAAAATCTTCTACACACCAGTTCCACCCTTGCTTCTCTACAACTTTGTTGTAAACAACAAACTAAAAAGACTCAAGATCCATTCCACCCCTAAAAGGACCTAATAGTAAAGACTGCAATGATGAACGATTAAAAGCAACACATTCTTAACACATTCTTTGCTCAGTATTGTAAACAGCAATGGATCATGCCCAGTATTTCCTAGTTGAACCACAGACAACTACAATGAATCTACATATCAATTTTCAGAAGACAAATGTTGAAAAAGCACTACACAATCTAAAACCATCTCTATCTACTGGGACTGGATTGGAATATGTGCCTACTTCTTAAATAAGCTATCACACTGCCCCAGCTGAACTCCTAAGCATATCTTTGGGAAAATCTTTTAGGACAGCTCTTTTGCCAAACATGGCTCACAGCCACGGTCATCTCCACTCTTAAAAAGGAGACTCCAGTCTAGTTGAAAATATGGCAAGACAATCTCTTTACTGCATCACCTGTAAAATCATGGAATCAATTATGACCAATCCAATCATTCCTCCACTTAGAAAAAACAACCTACTCTCGCAAAACAAATAATTTGGTTTCAGGAAAAAAACTATCCTGTAATCTTGCAACTCTTACACCGCAAAAACCATTATGCGAGCTACACAACTCGATCAGGGCAAACGCAAGTAGGACGCAATCTACATTAGATTCTGTAAGGCTTTAATTCAGGTGGTACATGACAAACTACTACTAAAACTAAAAGTCTTATGGTATCTGCTGGAAACTGCCATAACTGGATAGAAGCATTTCTGTCAAACAGAACACAAATGGTCAAATTGTCAACACTGCCCCAAGGCAGTGGTTCTAGGACAAATTCTCTTGCCTACTCTTACAATAAATGACCTCTGCGATTCATATTAAGAGCAACTGCATTCTCTTTTGCCTGATGATGTAAGCTATTCAACACACAAGACAGTACTTCTACCATTCAAAAATGACCTGAACTATGTATCAGGATGGTCAAAACAAAATGACAACTTCAAATCTCACAAAAAATGCTCTGTCTTAGATATTGGCCAAAAAGTAAAAAATAACGAAATAAAATACAAGCTGAATATCAAGACTTGTTGATGATCCAAACTATTTCAAGAACCTTGGGGAATTACTCATTTCTCATTGATCATGAGTTGCTGCGGAGCCTACTGTAATTAACAAGCCCCAAAAGGCATTAACTGAGGTGTTAACCTATCCACATACCTTTTTTTTCTGGTAATATCAAGACTACTTACACTAGGGCATACAAAGAACATTTGTCAGGACCAATACTTGAATTACAGCTCATCAGAGCTCATCAGTCTGGAACCCATGTTACGTATCTGATATTAACACAGTTGAGAAAGTCCAGAAATATTTCACAAGAAGTCGTTGCAGAATATCTTATGCCACCAGACTCGAAATTCTAGACCTAGAAAATCTAGAACTATGCCATCTTTTGTCTGATCTAAGTATAGTATATAAAACAATACATTGCAATGTCCTACCAGTCAACGAATACTTCAGCTTCAACCATAACAATACAAGAGCAAGCAATAGATACAAACTCAAGGTTAACTACACCAAACCTGATTGCAGGAAATATGACTTCAGCAACAGAGTGGTCAATGTCTGGAATACTCTACCTGACTCTTGTTACATCCCCAAACCCCAAAAACTTTAACCTGAGACTGTCTACTATTAATCTCACCCCTTTCCTAAGAGGTTTGTAGGGGGCGTGCATAAGCGCACCATAGTGCCTATTGTTTCTTTTATTTTTCTTATATGTATTCATTTCTTGTATTCATAACTATGTTTATCCTTATACCTATTATCTTGTAAGTGATTGACAAATCAAATAAATAAGTAAATAAATAAACTATAGTCCAGGGATAGCAAACATTTTTGGCACCAAGTGCCCAAACCTGTGTGCATGCATGTACATGCATGAGTGCATGCCAGAGGGCTGGAAAATTGAAGACCAGCTGGCTGATGCATTCATGCCTGTTTTTTGGCCATTTTCAGGCCATTTTTCAGGCCATTTTTGGAGTGAAAAAATGGCCTAGAAGCAGTCTGTTTGGGGGCATTTTCTGGGCTGTTTTGGGGACATTTTCAGTCTGTTTTTGGTGTGAAAAACTGCCTGGAAATGTGTCAAAAAGCAGCCTGCTTTGGGGGCATTTTCAGAATATTTTCTAGGCCATTTTCAAGCCATTTACATGCTGGTTTTTTTGCACCAAAAATGCCTCCAAAATAGCCTGAAAATAGCTTGAAAAAGACCCCCAAAAGTCATGCAAAATCTTGTTTTGGGGGCATTTTTCAGGCCATCTTCCAGTGCTCTGGTGCACACAAAAACTAGATGGCCAGCATGCCTGAAACCAGAAAATCAGCTGGCAGTGTGCATGCCCGCTGAGAGGGCTCTGCATGCCCTCTCTGGCACGTGTTCTATAGGTTCACCATCATGGCTATAATCAATGCACAGCCTAAAGCCCATGTCCCACTGCACCAACGGATGCAAAGAGGATGTAAAATGTAAAAAAAAGCTTGCCATCCGTTCGAAAATGTGATGCATCCGTTGTGTACTCACTGCATACGTGTTTCATACGCTCTATCCATCGAGCATCCGTCCACTGAGATTTCATCTGCGCAAGTAGTTTTACTTGCAACAAAACTTTTTGAACGGATTGCAAACTTCCGCCGCGTACGTGTACCATCCGCGACGACCATACGGCAACAAACGTTCTATGCCGTTGTCATCATCTAAACGTCCGCTGTCATTCCTTCAGCACTCCTGCTGGCACATCCTCTGCAACCTCCACATCTTGTGCAGCTGATTGATACAGAAAGAGGAGGAAGCGAAATAAGGTAACATGGACCACATCCACACAGCGTTAGTAGCATGGAAATAGAAAAGGATGTCACGGATGCATTCTCCGCTATAATTAAAGCATTAAAACGGACATAAACGTTTTGTATATGGGATGTATTCTCGAGATATCTTCAGGGATGTCTGGAGTATGTGCCAGAGTATGTGGACAGGACACCTAGTGTGAAAACGATATTTTCTACTAAAAAAGCGGGGAGAAATCACCTGATCTCAAGTATGAGTCGCAAGATAGCCGTGGTGTACAGACCTCTTCCACACTTGGTTTTGCTCTTCCACATCACTCCGTTGATCTCCACCATGCGATCTAACACAGTCCGCTGATGGTGCTGCAATTCCAGTTCAACACCAGAAAACTGCCTGTTACAGACTGTTTCACCTTCCTATGGCAAGGGAGAAGAAGGAGACGTTCAAGGGCTTGTGCTCGGCTCGACGAATGGATCGGGAGAAGAGTGGAGAGTGTTGGACCTGTTGTGACAAGCTGATGGTGGAGCGTAGAAATGAAAGAACTCGTGCATTCCAGCACCTTCATGAGGATGCCGCCAGCCAATTTTGACGAAATTGTGGAGCGTCTGAGACCAAGGCTTCACAAAGGCGAACCCCACACTTCCGGCCCAGCCTGGACCCTGGGCTGAAGGTGGCACTGACTCTGCGCCATACCTCCTCTGGGACTCCACATCACAGAAACATGCAATATGCCGGAGGGGTGCCACACAACCACATCAGCATGTCGTGGTCCAGAGAATCTTGTGCAGGCCATCATCGGAAGAATACGTGCCTAAGGAAGCTCTATCAGTCTCGCAAACACTGAAGAAAGGCTGGAGGAAAGTTGCAGAGCAGTGGGTATCAGAGGCTGAACTTCTCCCCACACCCAATTTTGGAGCCACAGATGGGAAAGCATGTGCCTGCAAGCTCTCATGCCAACTCAGGAGATCCTCACTTCATCACAACATAGCAACGGCTTCTTCAGCTCATCCTCTTTGCCATTGTTTGATGCTGAGCTACAAGTTCATGTTACACTCGATGCTTCATCGAACAGGTCAGCTTACAGATAGCCAGGCTATAAGAAAACCCCAAAATTTTTCGCCATGTGACCCTCAGGATGGGCTGAAAGACGCAAACCTCCATCATGGGTTTTCCAGATCCAGGACCCCCTTACCCGCAAAGACACACAGATGTGCCCTACCATTCATCGTGGGTGATTGATGCCTTTCTCCCTCAGACCTACCTCATGAAGCCTTACACTTCAATGATAGCCTCCTCCGTTCGAAGAGAGGTCTTCAACTACAGGCTGTTCCAGGGCACAGACGTGCGTGGTGGTGCGTGGAGAATGTCGCTTGGATCCTGGCTTAGAACACGTTCCAGGTACGCTTCTCACTTACCCATGCAGCATCGCTCAGAGACCGTGGAGAGCAGGACATTCCAGATGAAGACTTGCTGTTTCATTTCCGCTGTCAACACATTCTCATGGCGCACCCAGCTACCCAGATGTGCAGCAACAGGCTTGTTTGACCCCTCAACAAGGAATGGGCGACATGGACCCGAGACTGGTGCAATGGAGGCATAGGACGAAACCTGATAGACACTGTGGATGATACAAGGCGCCCAACAGAGCTTCACGTGAAGAGGAAGAGCAAGCTCAACCTCCTGGAAACACTGGTGAAACTCCCCAGCTGGAGCAGTGGGCAAAAAGAAAAATGGCAAGACAGGATGATAGATGGTTTAATAGTGCTTCCTTCGAATCCTGTCGTCATAACACTGATGAGATGTGTGCCATGTATGTTGAGTTAGGTCCTACAATGAATAGGGCATATAATAAAGAGCTTTGTTTTATGTTGAAATGTGTGGATCATGAATAAATTGTTATGATAAAAAGGTCATATGTGTGGCATCTAGGAGGGTGGACATACAGTCCCACTATGCTTTGCACTGGAGGTTTTATTTACCCACAACTTATCCTACCATCCACAACTATTCTCTACCCATCCACAGCCTATCCTTACCTATCCCATAGCTATCTCTACCCATCCCACAACTATCCTTAACCTATCCTACAAGCATGCAAAGGCTTAACCAATGTTTTCAAATTTTTCACCAACACTTTATTAAGTTAATAAAAATGAACCAAGTGTGCGAAGCAAAGATAACCTTTATTAATAACTGTCTTAAGTAAAACGTATGACTTTATAAAAAAAGCAAAATGAACCAAGTAAATTGTCTTTAGCAAGAGAAAGTGAAACAGGTAACAACTCAGTCTCTGCACTATTCTCAGTCACTGTGAAGCATGTCCATGGTCTTCAGCTGTCAACGCGCCAGGGGACTGTGGAGGTGGCAGTGGCTGGAGTGCTGGTCTTGAGGCGCCATTGGAGTGCTTGGCCCCAAGAGTAAACAGGGAAGTGTGTTCAGGAAGCTCTCAAAGAGGTTGACTCAGTGCCCATGAGGTTGAGAGGCCTTCCTCAGGGACCTGGATGTCATGCCCAAGACTGATGATAGATTGTCCTGACGGGCTTGGCTGTGGATGGAGGAAGGAGGAGTGTAGTGGGGCTGTCTGGTCTGCAGGGGCAAGGTGAGCGATCTGTGGCATGCGATGAACCTGGCCTAGGACTGGGAAGGTCTGCTTCTGACTATGGGAAAGTCCTGGTAGTCGTAGCCTTGGTAGGTGAGGGGCTGTTAAAAGCCATGGAAGGGCTGTGAGATCACCTGGGGTGGAGGAGCAGACCTTGGACTGGGTACAGAGCAGGTTCAGCTGGGCCGTGAGGGTTGTGCAGAAGTGCTGTTATCTTCTGCTTCATCACCTGGTACTGGGCCTCGGGCATGGTCACGAGGGTCTGGCTCAGGTAGGTGATGAACGGCTTCGGTTCAAGGATGGTATGTCACTGTGGACCAGCTGATAGAGAAGATGCTGTGCTGGTTTTTGATTGGGTCCCTGATCTCCAACAGGACAGTGTGGCTCGGGCCTCCAGTCTGCCTCTGCCTCTCTGCCTGCTTTCTGTGGAGGTGGAGCTGGGGGTGGGGTGGGTTGCTCTCTGGTGGCTGCCGCTTCTTCCTCTATTTGTGAAGGGATCCTCCACGTCCTCTGGCATGGGGAGCTGCAGCTGTCAGGGGGGTCTCTACCGTGGGCCCTCGTTGAAGACACCTGCCTGGACATGGTAGCTGTCCCTGGCTGGAAGAGGAGTGGCTGTCTGTGGGCTGTCTGAGGAAGAGGGTTGTCAGAGGGAGCTGTCCTCAGTGGCGGACCTCACCCTCCAGGAAGCTGCACTTGGCCATGATGTACATCTCCCCGGTCAGTGAGCTTGACAGTGGCCTGCCAGATTTTCCTCAGGTGTAGCTTGCCATACCAGGTGTGCATGTTTACTTCCACCATCCCAGGAGTACGTCTGAAGTGTGCCCAGGCTCTCTGCCTTGTCTCCTCCAAGCGCCTGCTTCCTCTTGGATGTTGCGGTAGAGTCTGTGCGTTATTTTTTTTCTCCTTTTCCAGAGGTACTTGTTCTCCCTCAGCCATTCCACGCACCTCCTTCCTCCTAGGTCCTCAGAAAGGGTGTACTTGTTTCCTCTCTCTCTCTCCTTTCCTTGCGTTTCCTCCCTATGGCAGGGGCTTGAGCAGCAGGGCTTCAGGGGCTTGAGCAGCAGGGCTTTGAGGGCCTTGGGGCTGGCTCCACAATAGCAGCAGCAGTAGCAGTAGCAGCATCACCAGCAGTGCAGCCAGCAGCAGTAGGGAAGCCACCACCAGCAGCAACACCAGCAGCAGAGAAAGCACCAGCAGCAGTAACACAGCACCAGCAGCAGCAACACCAGCAACCCGCAGCACCAGCAACACCAGCAGCACTAGCAGCAGCGCAGCAGCCGAAGCAGAACAACAGCAGCTTCAGAGTCAGAGTGCCCGGGGATGGGATGCTGGTTCTGTCCTCTCTTGCCAGGCTGGCAGGAGTAGGCACAGGCTTTCTCTTCTTTCCCTGACTGACGAACCATGTGTTATTCAAAGATGTCTGTGGCAGCACGTCTTTCCTCTGAATTGCTGACTGCTTGCGAGCTGCATCCATTTTAATCCGCGGAGCTGACACAATTAATACTTCCCCGCATGCGCAGTGAACACTTTGCATCCGCTATGCATCCGCTATGCATCCTATAGGCGTCTGTGATGCATCCGCGTCATCTTGCTATGCATCTGCTCCTTCCGCTATTGCATCTGCTTCACAATCTCTCCCCGGAAGCCTTCGGATGATGTGTCATCCGCTTCCATCCCCTGTTCATTGCTAGGCTTCCGACGAACATCCGCTTAACATCCTCACTACATTACTATCCCCGTCCATTCTTTTCCATTCTTTTCCATTCTGTTTTATGCAAATTTTTGCCACTTTTTGAGAGCGGATGACAATGGATGGAGCCACCCCCGAAATTTGTGTCATCCGCTGTTCTCCTTTTTACATATGTTTTGCAACCGTCGGTCCAGTGGGACCTCGCCTTAAGTAACCTATCTTTCTCTTCTTCTTGAAAAACACAAGGGTGCCAACCTCAACTTAGCCAGTTCAATGAAACCCCATTACATTTTTGTCTATTGAATGGGTGGAGCTCTCTCAACTTCCTAGCTGCTTTGAATATTAGTTTTGACCTTTGGCATGCAGTTTAGCCTCAGGCACAATCTTAATCACACAGTCTGTGGGGTGGGGTGGAAGTGTGTTGGAATCCTCACCAACAACCTTAGCCAGATTGCGATGTTCCTTGGGAATCAGTGGTTCTAAGCTACCACTTCCCTCTAGTTTATTGGCAGGTTCTGTGTTCAATTTCTTACTGCAGGTGCATGGCAGCTTCTTAGCACTTTCCTTAACTCTTGCTACTTGGATATTTCCTTTGCATCTGCCACATGTTTCTATCCCAAATGAAAGACAGGTTCTATTTTTTCCACCATTCCAGGCTGAAATCCCCATGGCCACTGTTAATTATATCATCTCTGTGTGAGTCCAGCTTTTACTTTCACAGGCTTGATTAGGCAAGTTGCTGGCATTCCACCTGCTATTGAGTTGTCTAGATGGGAAAATGCTGTGGGCTTTTTTTAGCTTCCTTAGCCTTATTCCAAGTTTCTCTACCACTTGGGGATAGATAGGCATCTTATACACCCGGAGGCCAGTATGGCTGTAAGGATCCCTTTTGTTTCTGAGAAGGACACTGAAATCTCCACCCTAACAGTTATCCGGAGATGGTGTTGCTTTACTATTCTCCTTCGCTATCACTCTTACAGAAAACTGGTTCTGTCTTGACAGGGCCAGGGTTCCCTCCTCTTCACTGGACAGAGGAGATAACTATACCTCCTGTTGCTCCACATACATTTTCTCTTTTGGCTTTGGCAGAGCCTTTTTTTTCTGTTGGCTCACAAGAAAGGAAGCGGTCATTGGCCATGTTATGAAGTATTCAGCAGCATCGTGTCCCTCCTTTATGCAATGAAAGCAGCTACCCAAGCTTTGGTAGGATTTGCCTTCTCTGGCAAATCCTTTGCCCATTCTTACACCCATAGGAGCCAGTTACCTCTCTACTGGCTGGTGGGACCGACTCTCCTGCCTGGTATGTTAATGGAATTTCATCAGATCAATCTCTACCTTTGTGTCTACACAGTACCACTCTCTCAAGTTGTTCGGCACTCCTGGGCGAAGGCAGCAGCCAGGTAGCTGGCTAGGCAGTGAAAGTTTTGTACTCCATCACTGGTCATTTCTTTTGCTTTAGGGCATGGATATGAAACTTTCATACATTGGGCTGCCATGGGGACCTCAAATCATTCTCATAGGGCTTGCATAAAAGCATTGAGGTCAACTAGCTCAGGGATGCCCTCATCATGCAGTGACACTAGCCACTCTGAAGCACTCTTCCCAAGCTGGGATTTCTCCCAGCTTCTTTTTCTCTTCTGTGTCTCTGGCCATACCTGACATCTTGAGGTTGAACTCCTTGTGTAATCCCAAATAGGGTGTTACACTGGCTTATTGTCAACTGTCCCACTGCATTAAACAGCAAAATAAACTTTTTTTCTCCAAGTAGGCAAAGTAGAAATGCCATTTTTTGACTGCAAACAGCATTGGAAAACTCTCCCCCCCTCCCCCCATGCCTTCCACTGTCCATTTTCCACCAATCAGTTGCACTTGCTTTTTTTTGGAAATAGCCTGTCTGCCTCAGACATTCCTTGAGGTTTGAATCTGTTTCATGCTTCCAGGCAGCATACTTGTAATCCAGAGTTTCCTTCCAAATCTCCTTTACATTCCAATGCCTTCTCCCCTACTTCCTGTTACTGTTGTCTCTTTGGAAGCAGAGCTGAGTAGCAAGTCAACCATGATAGGTGCTCTGCAGAAAATGAAGTTTAGTAAATGCCTGGAACATACCCATGCTCTTCGATATGGTATCAGAAGAAACTGTCAGAAATGACAATTAAAATGAATATTTTACCAAGAGTACTATACTTAATCCCAATAAAGTTGGAGAAAGAATATTTTGAGGATTTAAAGAAAATGATATTGCAATATATATTGGGGGGAATGAGGATTAAATTAAAATTGTTACAAGATGTTAGAACAAGAAGAGGCTTTGAACTACCCAATTGGAAATTATATTATCAGGCCATAGTACTGATGTGGATGAAAGAATGGATAGTTTTAAGAAATACTAGGCTGTTAACATTGGAAGAGAATGATTTACAATTGGGTTGGCATCTATTTTTATGATATAAGAAAAATAAGGCACATGGATATTATGTATGAGATGCCTTATTGGGAGAAAATAAGGGAACAACACGACTTAAAAATACCAGTCTGGTTATCAACAATGGAGGCATTCGCATATCCAAATGTCTTTAAAATGGAACATTGTTAGATATAATGATGTTTTAAATGAAAGGGGTGAACTCAAAACAAAACAAGAATTAGATGAACAAGGGATGAATATGAATTAGTATTCATACATGCAAATACATTCTAGCCATGAGAAAGATGTTAAAATATATGGGTTTTACAAAGAATTGACTGAACTAGATAAAATTTTAACAGGTACTGAAGAGAAGATGATTAAAAAACTGTATGGCTATTTATTAGGAGTGAAATTAGAAGAAGTATTTAAGGAAACAATGATTGCTTGGGGGAGAAATTTTGGATATGGGATAGATTTGGATAAATGGCAGAAATTTTGAAATAGAAATTATAAATTAACAATGTCAACAGCTTATGAAGAGAATTTGTATAAGATGTTTTACAGGTGGCATCTTCCCCTGGCAAGATTGGCAAAGATGTTTAAAGATAAATCAGCGAAATGTTGGAAATTTCAACAGATACCTGGATCATACTACCATATGTGGTGGACATGTACAGAAGCGAAAAGATATTGGACTAAAATACATACATGGTTGGAAAAGATGTGTCACATCCGTGTATCTGTCATTTCTTCAATGAAAGAAGAAAAGGGGGGGAGATTCTTCCAGTATTTCATTGTAGCTTGCTCAAACTAGAGATCACCTCAAACCTCAGACCGCCTCTCTTCCCACACCTCCAACTCCCATCATGGTACATAGGGAACAACATTTTGAAATTAAAAATATCCTTGATTCACGCACTCACCATGAATCCACACAATATTTAGTAGCTTGGAAACACCTTCCTTCCTCAGAAAATGAGTACGTAGCAGATACAGATACATCCGTAGCAGATACAGATACATCCGTTTATCTGTCATTTCTTCAATAAAAGAAGCAAAGGGGGGGAGACTGATAAAGAAATCCTTTCTTGATGTAACCTGAATATATTTAATCTTATATTGAATTTGTATAACCTACACANTATTACTTCTGAGAGAGACAGCCAGGAGATGAAGAGACCATAAAAATTCCACAGTGAGATGTGTCCTGGGAAACTCTGAAAAAGATTGTTCTAAAAACGGGGTGGGGGGAATTAACATGTTGGCTTTTTGTTTTACTAAATACATATCAAGATAAGGGAAGGGGTTTTAAACTCCCTTATCTATCTCTGCATGCCTGAGAGACCTTAGACGCTGCTTTTAACCCCTACAAGAATTGTCTCATCTCAATAAAGGAATCCTTTTGATATATTTTGATACGTTTTCAGAAGTTCATTCTAGTTGATTGAATGGGAAAAGTTCTGTAGCCTGACAAGATGATAAAACAACATATAGACTTAAAACCTGATATATATTTATTGGGGATTTTGCCTGAGAATTATAGCAAAGAAATAACATATTTGATTATACATATACTAACAACAGCTAGAATTGTATTTGCTCAAAACTGGAAAAATGAGAAAATTCCGTTGGAAGAGGAGGTATTTTAGAAAATATTGGAATGTGCAGAAATTAGTAGCTTAACATTCGTAATTAGAGAGCAAGAAGAAAAGGGGTATTATAAGATTTGAGATTTATTTTATGGCTGGCTAGAAAGTAGAGTAAGAAATTAAAGAATACTGTTAATAAAGATATATTGTAATAGAACATTCTGAATAAGATATAACATGAATATAACTGAGCAAGAGTTGGGATTAGCTGGAAATTGAAATAAAAAAACCTAATGACATTGTAATATTTATATAATATGATACATAATGTTGACTAGAATATAATATGAATATAAATCTAACAAGAAATGTATAAAATATTATGTGCACAAGATATATATATTTAGATGACACACTGTGCAAGTGAAATATTTCATTTGTTGTTTTTGTTATAAAAAAGAGAAAAGAAATGGAAAGTTCCACAAGAAATCTAGACTCAAATACTGTTCTCTGTGTAGATCCATACAGGGAAATAAAAATGCTGCTTAAATTTATTTTTGTTAAATTTATTTGCCACCTATCTCACCATGGGGCTACTCTAGAGACTTACAATAATAAAAGGGAAGACAAATAATAGAACAGTAAAATAATGACAAAAGAAAATAAATACAACAATATAGCCAGAGAACAGAGATCAAGGTGGAGAAGTGGATCTGCCATCAATCCAGCAGCCATCTCCAGTGTGGAACTCCCCCATTTGGTCAGATCAACAGCAGAGCTCATGGAAAGATAGGAGTGAGTGGACAGCTCTTACCTTTAGAGCAGGGGCCTTCAAACTTTTTAAACACAGGGTCAATTCATGGTCCCACAGACGGTTCAGAGGCCAAACTATAGGTTAGGATTAGGTCTCTCTGTGTGTGTCTTTCTCTGTGTATGTGTGTGTGTCTCTGTCTCTGTTTCTCTTTGTCTCTTTCTGTGTGCATGTGCATATGTGTGTGTGTGTGTCTGCCTCTGTTTGTCTTTGTCTCTCTGTGCCTCCTCTCTCTCTCTGTCTGTCTCTCTGATTCTCTGGCACCTCATCTCTAGCTAAGTCTCGCTGCAACAGATTGCAGCAGAAAATGGCAGGAGCCTACTTATGGCCTTTGTGTTGCTGGATATGCCTCGGTCACCTGGGGAGACACACAACCTGCTCTCCACCCTGAGATACTGGTCCAACCCGCACAGTGGCTGACTCTGCTGCTGTTGCCAGGGGTAAGTGGGGCAGGGTCACATTGTGGCTCCACATTGTAATGGGCCTTTGTTGTAGTAAATTTGCACTAAAATCAGCCCTCGCCTCCTGCCACTTCATGCTCGGAGTTGTAAGCCATGTCTGGGAAGCACTGCAGCAGAGAGAAGTGGCCATGGCTGATTCTCCATCACTTCATCACTTGCTGGGTCTTGCGGGCACTTCTTCTGGCCCTTATTAGTGCTGAATGTGCCTTGGTCACTCAGGGAGATGCGTGACCTGCTCTCCACCAGAGACATTGGCCTGATCTGTGCTTCGGCAAATGCTGCTGCTGTTGCCAGGGGCAAATGGGGCAGGGTTGCATTGTAGGCTCCACATTGTAATGGGCACACCCAGGAGGAGGGGACCCCATCTACCCATTGTGAAGCATGCTAAATTCACTGTGCTGTGCAAGGTGCTGTGACAACAGCAGGCAGGCCATGGAGGTGGCAATAGCAATGGCATTGGCTGCAATGTGGGTCAGCCAGTGTCTTGGGGTGGAGAGCTGGTCATGCGTCTCCCCAAGCAATTAAGACGCACCCAGCATCAAGGGCCGGAAGAAGCACCTGCAAGACCCAACAAGAAATGAGGTGCCGGGGCGGGGCTGACATTACGATAATACAACGAACAAACTTGGAGCTCCGAGACTGGCGTCAATATCTCTGCAGCCGTACAGTCCTTTTGAACCTGAACCATCCCATAGAGATGGTGGTTTGAGGAGAGCGCGTCCTGCTGATCCCAGGGACACCGCAAAGTCCCTGGTTGATCCAGGAGAAGCTCTCTTTTCTGGCTGTGGAGGAAGCAGTGATTGAAGCTGCTGAAAAGTTGGGACAGCTCAGGAACGGAAGAAGCGAGGAAGGAGTGTCAGCTCTGGGTGAGATTTTTAATAACTCTTTTTTGGGAAAGAGTAAGGGGGAAGAAAAAAATATTGAAGACAGAAGAGGGATAGCGGCAAAAAAAAGCCTGATGTCAAATCAATTTGTTTTTTTTCCTTGATTATTACATAAAATATTAAAGTACTTTCTTCTTAAACTGGACTGGACTTTTTAACTAATGATTAATGAAGAACAAATATTTTAAAGAGAGAATTTGTTTCTTTTTTGTTGCTTTTCTTTTGCTTTTCTCTTATAAGGAATTTTAAACTTTTCCTTTTTTCCTGGTTATATTGTAACATAGAAGTGAAATTGAGCAAACAAAGTAATACTGCCATCTACAAGCTTAAGATAAAAAGGAAATTTTCTTATTGTTCTTCTTTGGAAAAAAAGAAATAAATCTGGAGGAATTTTCCAGCTAGACTGTTTATATTTTGAGATGACAGAGTTGAGCATTGAAGAAATGTTTTTGCAGGTACTCTTTTTGTAAAAATTCAAACTAGATTTTTTTTTCTTTTGCCTGTGAACAGCTGTACCTGGCCTATATTTTTTTTCTCTATTTTTTTTTCTTTTCATATTAGACCTGACTTTACTATTGGGATATAATTTTTTCTTTTTCTATTTTATTATTTTATTTTGATTCTTTTTTTCAATTAACTTTTTAATATCTTATTCCAAAAGAGACCTGCATCTTATTCTTATTCTTATTTTTTTCAATTAACTTTTTAATATCTTATTCCAAAAGAGACCTGCAACAAATTAAAAAATATAGACCTATTTCCTTGTTGAACTTGGATTATAAAATCTTCAATAATGCTTCAATAATGGCAGAAAGATTCAAGAGATATTTGAATAACTTTATACATGCTGATCAAAATATATTTTTGCCAAAGAGACAAATTAAAGACAACATGAGAATAATCTTGAATACTTTGGAATATTATGAAACACATCCTGAGAAGCAAATGGTTTTGATATTCTTAAGCCCATGTCACACTGCACCAACGGATGGAAAGAGGATGTAAAACGGAGAGAAACACTTGCCATCCATTTAACACCGGCGATGCATCTGTTCTGTACTCACTGTGTCCGTTTTTTCCTTCCTCCTATCCGTCCAGCATCCGTCGACTGAGGTTCCATCCGCCTCAAAAAGTTTTGAGCTGCTCAAAACTTTTTGAGCGGAAAATGTATCCAACACATCCATTCTGCATCCCGCTAGCGTACATTGGGGAACATCCGTTCATACATCTGTCGTCATCCGTTATGTGTCCGCTACATCTGCTAGGCATCCACTGCGCATCCACGCAACTCAAATCCGCTCCAGCAGAAAGCGGACACAGGGAGGAAGCAGAACGGACATGGAACGGACGCGCAGCGTCAGGAGCACGGACGGAGAAAGATGAAAGCGGATGCAGCTCGCGTACAAAGCATTTAAAATGGAAAAAACGTTCGCAGAGGGGACCTATCTCAGATATTAAGGATGTCTAGAGGATGCCAGAGGATGCAAAGGACACATAGGGAAAACCTATATTTGCCTATAAAAAGGGGGAGACTCACCTGGATCTCACTTTCAGTCCAGCAACCCTGCTGTGCAGACCTCTGCAGCCTTCATCTGGCTCTTGCTCTTCCACAGCATCCAGTCATGTCCACATGGATCGTAACACAGTCCTTTTGGTAGCCACCATCGTTCTGCAACAGTGTGAAGCCATCTACAGGCTCTTTCAACTGTTCTACGGGAAGAAAAGGAGGCGGCAAGAAGCGTCTGGTCCGAAATGGATCAGGAGAAGAGCAGAGTAGGCGACTGTACAACAAGAGATGGTGGAGCTGAGGAATGAAGACACTCATGCATTCCAGAACTTCATGAGGATGCCTCCAGCCATGTTGACGAAGTTGTAGAGCGGCTGACACCCAGGTTGACCAAGCAGAGCACCAACTTCCGGCCCAGCCTGGACCCTGGACTCAAGGTGGCACTGATTCTGCGCCATCTGGCCTCAGGGACCACCTACAGGAGCATGCAGTACGGCTGGAGGTGCCACACAACACCATCAGCATTGTGGTCAGAGAAGTGGTGCAGGCCATCATCGAAGAATACCTGGAGGAGCTCCTCCAGTGCCCTTCACTGAAAGAAGGCTGGAAGAAAGTTGCAGAGCAGTGGTATCAGAAGTAGAACTTCCTCCACACCGTTGGAGCCATAGATGGGCAGCACGTGGCCTGCAAAGCTCCAGCAAGTCGGGGTCACTTATTTCAACTACAAGGGCTTCTTCAGCATCGTCTCTTTGCCATGGTCGATGCTGACTACAAGTTCATGTACATCGATGCTTCAGCAACGGGTCAGCTTCAGATGCCCAGGTTTACAATGCCAGTCACCTCAAGGAGGTCAAGGAGGGCTGGAACGCAACCTTATCATGGGCTTCCAGATCCAGACCCCCTGCCCAAAGACACACAGGATGTGCCCTACTTCATCATGGGGGATGACCCCTTCTCCGCTCAGAACCTACCCATGAGCCCTACACTTCCAGATGCCTCACCCGTGAAGAGAGGATCTTCAACTACAGGCTGTCCAGGCAAGACGGGTGGAGGAGAACGCCTTTGGCATCCTGGCCAACAGGTTCCAGGTACTTCTCACTACCATGCAGCATCGCTCAGAGACCGTGAGGAGGATCGTGGAAGCTTGCTGCATCCTGCACAATCTCATGCGCACCCACTACCCAGTCTTGCAGAACAGGCTCTTGGACCTCCAACAAGGCAATGGGGACATGGAGCCTGGGAATGGAGGCAAGGGCGAAACCTGATAGACACTGAGGATGTGCAAGGCCCCAACAAAGCCTCACGTGAAGGGAAGAAGCAGCGCAACCTCCTGAAACACTGGTGCAACTCCCCAGCTGAGCAGTGGAGTGGCAAGACAGGATGATAGATGATTAATGGATGCTTCCTTCAGCCTGTCTCATCACACTGATGACATTGTGCCCTGCATGTTGAGTGGTCCTACAATGAATAGGGCATTAATAAAGAGCTTTGTTTATGTTGAAATGTGTGGATCAATGATGACATTGTTTATGATAATAAAGGGCCATAGTGTGGCACCGTGGAGGGTGGACCATACAGTCCCACTATGCTTGCACTGGAGTTTATCAATCCCACAGCTATCTTAACCCATCCAAAGGTATCCTGCCCATCCCACTGCTATCTTAACCCATCCCAAAGGTATCCCTGCCATCCCACAGCTATTTACCATCCCATCCCACAGCTATTACCCATCCAAAGGTATCCCTGCCCATCCCACAAGCATGCAAGGGCTTAAACCATTTCTAAAAGTTTCCACCAAGACTTTTATTGAAAAAAATAAATGAAGCAAGTGTGTGAAGCAAAGATAATCTTTATTAATAAGAAGCTGTAAAAGAAAAATGACTACAGTCAAGTGTCCAAATAAAGTCTACATATAGCCACCCAGTCTCTGGCACTCTTCTCTCACTTCAGAGGTGTGCCAGTCTCAGGGTGAAGGGTGCAGGTGCTGTGGAGGTGGCTGCTGCTGGAGGTGCTGGTCTGAAGCACCACTGGGGTGCCTGGCCCCGAGAGGACAACAGGGGACGGTGTGTTGAGGAAGGTCTCAGACAGCTGGCTCAGCCCCTTGATGTTGGAGCTCCTTCCTCCATGCCATGGGGTGTCAGCCCCAGTACTGACAACAGATGTACTGAGCCGGGCTTGGCTGTGGGTGGAAGAAGGAGCAGTGTAGTGGGGCTGTTGGTCTTCAGCTGGTGAGGACTGGCATGGGTGGCATCAGTGGCATGGTGGCATCGGTGGCATCGGTGGCAGCAGTGGCATGGTTGGCATCGGTGGCATCAGTGGAACCGGTGGCAACGGTGTCATCCGATGACTCTGTGCCTGGACTGGGAAGGGCTGCTGCCTGTGCTGCTGGACCTCCTGGTAGCCGTAGCCCTGGTCGGTGAGGGCCTGTGGAAAGCCTTGGAATGGGAGGGACATCACCTAGGGTGGAGGAGCAGACCTGGACTGCGGTGGGAGCACATTCATCTGGATCTGGAGGGTTGTGAAGCAGATCGGTGATCCTGTCCTTCACACCTGGTACTGGGGTTCCGCCATGTCCTTGAGGGTGTGGTTCATATAGGTGAGGAAGGGCTTGCAGTTGGAGGATGAGGAGTCGGTGTGTACCAGCTGAGAGAGGATATCTATGCTGCTTCTGATGGTGTCTCTTATCTCCAGCAGGACAGTGTGCTCTGCCCTCTCTGTCTGGCTCTCTGCCTTTCTGTGGAGGTGGAGGTGTGGGTGGATGTGGTTGGACTGTGGTGGAAGTGCCGTCTCTTTCTCCACTGTGCCAGGGAGTCCTACACATGCTCCGCCACGCTTAGAAAAGCTGTCCGCAGGTTCTCTGTCGTGCATGCCCACAGACACTGCCTGGAGACAGGAGCTGACTCTCTGCCAGAAGAGGACTGGCTCTCAGCAGCTGCCTGAGAGAGAGGGTTGTGAGAGGGCTGGATCTCACCCTCCAGGAAGCTGTACTTGGCCATGACGTAGGTCTCTCTGTCCGTCAGCTTGACCGCGGCCTGGCCAGATTTCTTGAGGTGCAGCTTACCGTACAGTGTGCATGTGCTTCCACCAGCCGAGGAGCACCTCTGAAGTGTAGCCCAGGCGCTCCACCTTCTCTCTCCAAGCAGCCTGCTTCCTTTTGGTGTCCCTATAGAGCCTGTGTCCCTTCCACCCATAGATACTCATTCTCTCTCAGCCACCCAGCACCTCATCCTCATGTTCCTCCTCGATGTTGTATTGCCTCTCTCTCTGTTCTCACGTCTGCCTCTTCCTCCTTTGGCAGGACCACATGGACCCTCATACAGAGGGGCTTCAGGTTGTAGGGGCTGCTCCTCCACACCACCACCACCACACCAGCCAGGACAGCAGCAGCACCAGCACCGCCAGCAGGACCAGGATCAGCAGCAGCAGAGTAAGCACCACGCAGCACCAGCAGGACCGGATCATCAGCAGCAGAGTAAGCACCAGCAGTGCCAGCAGCACGAGCAGGACCAGGAGCACGACAGGACGCAGGACACGAGCAGAGACAGGAGCACGAGCAGGACCAGGAGCAGCGAGCAGGACGCAGGAGCACGAGCAGGACAGGAGCACGAGCAGGACCAGGAGCACCAGTAGGACCATGAGCACGAGCAGGACCAGGAGCACCAGCAGGACCAGGAGCACCAGCAGGCCAGGAGCACCAGCAGGACCAGAAGGACGAGGAGCAGCTTCAGCAGAGTGAGCACCAGCAGAAGCACACCGCCAGAAGCAGCATCAGCATAGTAAGCACCAGCAGAAGCACCACCGCCACAAGCAGCTTCAAGCAGAGTAAGCACCAGCAGAAGCACCACCGCCAAAAGCAGCTTCAGCAGAGTAAGCACCAGCAGAAGCACCACCACCAGAAGAGCATCAGCAGAGTAAGCACCAGCAGAAGCACACCGCCATAAGCATCAGCATCACTCCTCCAGAAGCAGAAGCAGCAGAAGGCCCAGCCCAGAAGAGCGAGCCTGTGCTGCAGAAGCCCAGCAGAAGCAGAGTGAGGGCCAGGGGGTGGACAGTAGCCCTGTCCCTCTTGCCAGGGCTGGCACAGATGGCTGACTCTTTCTCTTGTGGGGCTGTTGTGGGGTTGCTGGCTGGCAGGCAGGCAGGCAGGCAGGCTGGCAGGCAGGCAGGCAGGCAAGGCAGCAAGGCTTGCAGGCAGCAAGGCTGGCAGGCAGGCTGGCAGGCAGCAGGCAGCAAGGCTGGCAGCAGGCAGGCAGGCAGCAAGGCTGGCAGGCAGTCAATGTGTCTGGAAGCAGGTCTTTCCTCTGAATGTTTGACCTGCTTGGGAGCTGCTTCCCTTTATATCCACGGGGCTTACGAGGCATCCTCCCCACATGCGTATTGAACACTAGGCATCCACTAGGCATCTGCTAGGCATCCGCTAGGCATCTGCTAGGCTTCCGCTCTGCATCCGCTTCATCCGCTAGCTTCGCTGTGCATCCGCTTCATCCCTCAGCGTCCGTTCTGCATCCGCTCTCTTCTGTTCCACGTCCACTTTGCTGCAGTCCCCCGGAAGCCTTGCGGATGTGCCATCCACTCCCATCCACTTCCATCTGCTAGCTTCCGTGGAGCATCCACTTTCCATCTGCCCTGCATCCTCCCCCGTCCGTTCCTTCCCGTGTTGTCCGCTCTGGTTATGCAAATTTTTGCCCCTTTTGAGAGCGACAACAACGATGAACATTTTTCTCATCCGCTGTGTCCTTTTTACAGACGTTTTGCATCCATCGGCCAGTGTGACAGGGCCTTTAGATGCACAAAAAGCTTTTGACAATGTAAATTGGCAGTTTATGACATTACAAATGAAACAGATGGGGTTTGGAGGAAAATTTATTAAAGCCATTGAAGCAATATATCATAAGCAAACAGCAAGAGTAATGATAAATGGAAATTTAACAGAAAATATTGATATTAAAAAAGGAACTAGGCAAGGATGCCTGCTGTCACCTCTGTTGTTTGAGTTGACTTTAGAGGTATTAAATAGGAGTATCAGAGAAGATAATGAAATAAAGGGAATGAAAATAAAAAAGGAGGAATATAAGTTACAAGCATTTGCAGATGATCTGGTTTTCATATCATTAAAGCAGCACCTAAACTGATAGAAAAGATTGAAGAATATGGACAGGTGGCAGGTTTGAAAATAAATAAAGATAAAACTAAGATTTTGATTATGAATATGGCTGAAAAACGAAAGAAAAGTTAAATATCTAGAAATACAACTAACAGCTAGATGTGGAACACTTAAAGAAGATAACTATTATAAACTCAAACAACAGATTGCAACAGATTTAACAATGGGAAAACCTACAACTATCCTTGATAGAGAGAATAGCTACAATTAAAATGAATATATTACCAAGGATCTTATATTTGTTTTAGACAATTTCAATGAAACTAGGAAAAGAATATTTTGAAGATTTAAACAAAATAATATTGAAGTATATATGGTAGGGGAAAAAAGCGAGAATTAAATTAAAGTTGTTACAAGATGCTAGAACAAGAGAAGGTTTTGGTCAACCCAATTGGGAACTATATTACCAGGCGCCAATATTGATGTGGGGAAAAGAATGGATTGTTTTAAGGAATACTAGATTGTTAACATTAGAAGATCATGACCTATTACTGGGATGGCATGCCTTTTTATGGTACAAGGAAAGCAAAACACATGGGTATTTTAGGAGACATTATATTCAGGACTCTTTATTATTAGTATGGGAGGAAGTAAGGAAACTACATGAAAATACTAGTCTGGTTGTCAACTATTGAGGCATTTGCATATCCAATTGTTTATAAAATGGAACATACAATTATTGAATGAAAAGGGTGGACGCAAATCTATGCAAGAACTAGAGGAACAAGGAATAAAAATGAATTGGTATTCATACATACAAATACATTCTAGATATGATAGATTGTAAAATAGAAGGATTTTACAATAAATTAACTGAATTAGATGGAATTTTGACAGGTACTGATGAGAAGGTGATCAAAAAATTATATTGATATTTACTTGGAGTAAAACTAGAAAAACAAGACAAAAAACACAAAAAACATAATTTGCTTGGTGGAAAAAATTTGGATCTGGGATAGTCTTAGAAAAATGGCAGAAACTATGGTCTCGAAATTACAAAATGAGTGTCGATAGCATTTAAAGAGAATTTGTATAAGATGTTTTACAGGTGGCATCTACCCCCGGCAAGAATAGAAAGGATGTTCAAGAATAAATCGAGAAATGTTGGAAATATTATCAGATACTTGGGATCATACTATCATATGTGGTGGATGTGTGTGGAAGCCAAAAGATACTGGACTATAAAATTCAAACATGGTTGGAAAAAATAACAAAACAGCATACAGACTTGAAACCAGATATATTTTTATTGGGTATCTTACCTGAAGGATACAGTTGAGAATTGTCGTATTTGATTATCAATATTTTAACAACAGCTATAATTGTATTTGTTAAAAATTTAAAAAGTGAAAAAATTCCGATAGAAGAGGAAGTGATTAAGAACATAATAGAATGTGCAGAAATCAGTAAATTGACATTAGAAATTAGAGAGCCAGAAGATAAAAAATATTATGAAATATGGGATTTATTTTATCAATGGCTAGATAATAGGGAAATAATTAAAATACATAATAAATAAAATATATCGCAATATATAACAGTAAAGATAAGATAATGTAATGATATATTATTATTGAGTATAATGGTCATAATATATATTAGATTTTGTAAAAGTTAAGTTTTTGCTCAAACAGGATGATGTGAATTTATAATTATAGTCTAATAATAATATGTTTAGTTGATTTACATAATATGAAGTTTAATTTAAACCAGAAGAGATAGACAGTTGATATTGTGCATAAAAGATATGTACCAACTGACACACTGTATGTAATGGAAAGATGGTTTGATTTGTTGTTTTATGTTTGTATTTTTGAATGTTTGTTGTCAAAATAAACAAAAACATTATTATTAAAAAAAAAGATGAAGTGTCAGAGAATCAACCCTGGTCACTTCTCTCCACAGCAGTGCTTCCCAGACATGCTTACAGCTCCAAGCCCAAAGCAGCAAGAGGTGAGGGCTATCTTGAGTGCAAATGCACTGCAACAAGGTGGAATGCTGAAGGCAAGTACAGGGGTGCTTCACTCCCACACTAAGGGTCCAGCCACCATCACCACCACTTTGGCCCACCTGCGCCACTCCACCTTGCTGCAACAGTGTCATTACCTCATTCTGGCCAGCAGGGGCTATTCCTTGCACTACTTCTTGTACCACCCTCTACGGCAGAGATTTCCAGCCCTACTACAAGCTGCCCAGCCACTCCCCGGGTGGAGGAACTGCTCTGGGATGACCAATAGGCCAGTCCTGTGATTAGAGCTCTGGAATATGGAATCGACTTTCCCACCGTCATGTTTACCTGTCTTATGATGCACAGGCCGGATAAATTGCTTCAGTGGACCCTATTTGGCCCAGGGAGCATAGTTTGAGGACTCCTGCTTTAGAGTATGATGTTCCAAGGCAAGTGATGCAGCAGAAAAGGATCTTTTTCTGGAGCCCAATAGTTGGAGTACTTTAACAGATGTGATCCAAAATGGGGCCTCTCTGATGGCATGGGTAGGACTGACTTTTCCTAGCAAGACAAGGCAGTTCATCACGTAACTTGGAGCTATACCATTAAGGGCTTAATCCAGTTAATTATTCAACACATTTTTAATTGGATCAATCCCAATAATATGCTTACTGACCAACAAGAATGTTGAAGATGCCAACAAGATGTGCTTCTATCATAATACTGTATTAAGTTCTTTTCCATGTTTATTTTTTGTTTAATTTTCTTTGCCGGAGATCTCCCATTGCCTGGCCTCCTTGAATTTCTTCAATCATACTGATTTTCTGTTAGAAATTGTTGAAATGTAGTGTTTGCTAAGCCTGCTTTAAACTTCTACACCATTCATCCTAATATCTTACTTATAGATAAAATTGCCACTAATTTTAACAAAGATTTAATGAATAATGGTTTGGTCTGTTTCCATGCTGGTCTTTAACAAAATCTTTGAGGACAAGAGTCTAATATGCAGGACAAAAGTTCATGGATGGAATTATTTTAACCTATCACACACAGTGTTCTAGCTATAATCAGTTCTTATTCTGATGCATGACATATTTTATTAAAAAAGAGGTTAAAATAGTTCTGTGTCTGCCACATTGAACCTGCCAACTACTTGGCCTTTTGATTCATACTGTGCAGATGCAAGCATGCAATAGAGGTATCACTGCAGTTTATTTACAGAAATCTTGTGCTTTCTACCACCAACTGCTCAGTATCAATCCTGCAATTTCAACATCCTAAACTCCTCAGAATAATATAGAACTTAATTTTTTACTTGGCTGCAAATATTCAGGGTCAAGGGTCTTACGTCACTTTTCCATTCTAGATGTTGCCCAACAATTCAGCAAACAAACTGGTTAGGTCTGTAGTAAATTTTTTCCAGAAACATCACATGAGAATAGAATTGTTTGCCACTTATTGTAGGGATTAAAATATCTTAAAATCCAAAATTCTTTTCTACAGTTTGAAGTTTGAATACAACAGTTCCTATGTCCTTAGATCATACCATGGTATTCTATTGCATCAATATTAGTCATGCTAGTGTGGGGGTTCATGTCTTCTCTCAGTCATGGAAATGCTCACTAGATAATTGATCCAGTTACACACTTATCAACTATGTAGCTATTTCACAGAACAGGGGTCGCCAACCTTTTGGATTGCAGGGACACCAAACTCATACTTTTAAATCCCAAGGACCACTAATATGATTTTTTTTAAAGCTATGATTTATATATATAT